>JACGAQ010002278.1:0-43514 GCA_014119065.1 Orius insidiosus | reverse complement strand
CCCCTCCGTTATACTTCCCCTCCCATATACTTCCCACTACGTTTTACGTCCCCTCCGTATACTTCCCCCTCCTATATAGATACTTTCTTCTCTTTAAGGAAGTTTCGTTGGAAGCTCTTCAAACCTACTTTAAGACCGAAACATTATGTCCTCTCCTGGTATGGATTGAAAGATTGATCGAATGTTATGTAATCGAATGATATTTGTGGAGATACCCCGAAGAATTTATAAATTTTGCTGGGCAGGAATGAATGCTACCGAGTTTCTGGACACTTATTGAATCTCTCCCAACTACCGTAATGGCTTCCTTTGAGGAAGTCATGTTAGCCTTGCATTAAAAATAAAGTTTTGTTATTTCTAAGATTATCATAAGATTAAATCTTCCGGAGCCCTGGAGCACAGTTAGACGTGCTCAGAGGACACAAACAATTAAGCATTAGGCCAAATCGCTTCCCTCTAAACTGATTCTTTTATAAGCAAGCTTATCTTCTGAATTAATTGAGTTAAATTTTTTTCCGAGCAGTACATTTGCTGCTTTGAATGCCCTAAACTTCGCTCTTTTGGAGTCGGGATTTGAAATGTCTTGCTCAGATATCAAGTCGGGTTACAGACTATAAAAAGTCAACTTCGGAAGCATAAAGATTTTCGCTTTAGGGGTTAAACTAAAGGAATCGATATTTCGTTTATATCTACCCGGTTGATGAATGAGCATCTATTGTATCTCCAGGACAAATCGGAATTCTATTGAAAGTCAACAGAGAGTTTTGAAAATTAGCATATGTGATGTAGTTATTCGGTCGTTATAGAATTACGTTACATCCATGAATGGCCACAACGTTTACGAAAGGAAAAAAAAACTCTTGAGCGAACTTCGATTCTAATGAAATTAAATTTTGTCATTCCTTGAGGTTTATCATAGCACTCATTTGAACGAGCATGACCTCCTATTTTATTTCAGAATAGAATATCCACATTTTTAGCCCTCCGAGTGTTCCAAAAAAGAGTGTTAAGTGAGGGGCGGTGAAAGAAATATTTAACGGAGAACGGTTCTCGTTTTATGGACCTTAGAAATGCAAATGACTTAGTTTGACTTCTCTTAATGGAATCGATTATTTTCTTCGCCGCGGTCGGGTTTTCACCATGAATCCTTGCCAGATCAACTGTTCAAATGCTATTCCGCTCATTTTTATTTATTGAGACAAACGTTTAAAAGACGTCGAATTGGACAAGAGCCAGACTTTCAAATGCTAGTCTTTTACGGTCTTTAATAATGCCAAGACGAAATGGAGTCGATTGTAATGTTTCCCCCTGGATGGTTCATCACCACTAATGAAAGAAAGAAAGAGTTGTGTTGTGTGTAATATACAGGGTGTCCAGAAACACATGGCAACGTCTGGAGAACGTTAAAAAGTTACATACATCTAATGGAAATTTTGGTGGATAACAACCCACTGGTAATTAAATCTAATTTAAATTTGAAGGGATAAAACAGGAAGGAAGAAGAGAGATTACAAAAATTTGCCCCGAGCAGGACTCGAACCCGCATCTCCAGAACAGATCTCCGTCATGCTAAACGGAAAATTGTGGTCCGAAAGAAAAATTCCTTTCAACAAGTGCTAATTTTCATTTCTGAACTAAAAATTTGGGTTCTAACTTTTGAAAGAGCTACAGCGTCTTTTGTGTTTATGCATCAAAAATTAAAATTCCGTCAACAAATCGCTAATTTCGATTTTGAAGTATGGAATTTGGAGTTAAACTTGAAAAAAGGCCATTAGCGACGAAATCTCGTGATGCTGAATGCGAAGATGCTCAAATTTGAGACAGTTGGATTCTTCGGGAAAAAATAAGTGGAATTAAAAAAAAAACGAGTCTCCTAGGTCAATTTTAACGGATTTTAGAGCAAAAAACGCTAAATTTTGACATTTTTTAAAAGTTGTCCAAAATCGTCATATGAGTACTCAAATCTACTTGAAATTTTGCGTAGATTACGAATCTGAAAAAAAAAATAGGGGTTCTCATTTGAAATAACGAAGTTAGGTTGTGTCTGGGACACCCTGTATATCCAGGCGGATTTTAAACTACACCATCAAATTCTTTGATTTAAATTAAGGGGGGTTTACATTTAACTTTTTTCGTAAAACCCACTTTTTAACGCTCTCCCAGACGCTTGCCATGTGTTTCCGGACACCCTGTATATGACTCTGATGATAATTTTGATCATATGTTGTGTACCCTCATATACCCCCCCCCCCCCCACGGAGAAAAGAAGGGTGAAGGTCTGAGGTGCTGTGTGTCGAGCGATGTGTCGAAGATGCGTGTGCGGAAGCTGGAACGCGAACTGTCGAGCTGTGACGTGTGTCGCAGATGCCGAGAAGTTTCTTTCCGATGTTGAAGTTCCACAATTCAGCGGGTTGAAGGGGTGCACAACTGCTGACGAGTTGAGGGAATTGCTGGCGCCGTCGATGGGTAATCAAGACGTTCCGGAAGCTATTCTCGTTCTGTGTTTGTATGTTGAGAGTGTAAATATGTACCTGTTGTTGTTCATCCCTGTGTTCGTGTTCGTGTTCGTCGTGGGTCACTGTCGGATGGTTCATCACCACTAATTTAGAAAGAAGAAGTTGTGTAGTGTGTGATGTATTTGACTCTCATGATAATTTTGATCATATGTGTGTGCCCACAGACTGATGGATTTCTTGAAAAGCTTCAACCTTTGGTAGCAATCTTATGTTTATGGTAGGTGCAAAAGGATCGCACAAGGCACTATTCTATTTCATATTATATGGTAACTACTTTTCTTATAATTTAACATAAATTTAAATAAAAAATGTTTAAAAAATAATCAAATAAAAACAAATTCAAGAGTAAATATTAAATTACTAGGTAAACTACTAATTGTTCCGTTAAAAACGGAGTGTTCCGATCAATCGTATTAACATACTAATTGCTTAAACTGAGATGGAAGTGGGCTGCTAATCTTTTAAACTCCTTTTTATTCATTCATCCAAACTATTTAGAATTCGTACTAGCTGATGGCTCAAGGAAAATTCGATTTTGAAAATAGTTTTATTTTTATTCTAGATGTGAGGACAAAACAGGTTTCAAGTTTTTTTTTTTTTTTTTCAACAATATGGAAAACGTGAATGAGTGAATGGATGATCGACTCCTTTTGTCGAATGACCTTCCGTAGGGTTCCCTCCCGGTTCAAGAGATCGTTTATTGTTCAAATCACGTGGCCGCTGAAGATTCGAAACCACAATCACCAGGGTGCCCCAATTGTTATACCGGGTATCACTCCATTGAAGGGCTTCCCGACGTAAAAAAAAATTAATCATTCAGATTTAAAATTGCCCATCGCTTTTAACTCGAAATGATGTTCATTGGAAGGATTTGGAATTCTAGTTCTGTCTTATATCAGATGGATATCTTTCAACGAAAGTCTCCGGAAACAATTAGTACAGGGATTTAAACAATAGACGAACGTTTAAGATTGAAATAATTAATGCCAACGTCGAAATAATGGCTTTTAAAGAAAATTAACTTGATTAGAAGTTGAATCGAGCAGGGAGTTTATATTAACTTCAATCTTTCGACTCTTTCTAATTAGCCGATCCACTAAATCTCCCATCGATTAAACCAACTCTTAAAACATTGACGATATAATAGAAGCCTTGATAAGAGATGAATAGAAACGACGAGGGGAAAGTTAAACCGAATGATTAAACTGTTCTTTAGCGAATTAAATTTTAAAGCCATCGTCATCCTTGGAATGTCGTTTAGTTGGTGAAAACTTGCCGCAAGTAAAACTTGAATCATATTTTACCACCTCTGTAACCGTTTTTCAAATCTAGCTAGGGTAAAATTTTAAATTAAATAAATTGTCCACACAAATTCACGTCCCGATAAAGAAATAAGTAAGCTGACGGAAAGTGCGGTCTTATGAAATTCCATTTGTGAATGACAAAAAATCGTGTGCCATAGGATCGCGAATTGAAAGCGTCGATAACACTTGGATTCCTATCAAAACTGAAAAGCAAATTCTGTCCGTACATATTATTTTTTTAAACAATTTAAAAATTCAATGTTCCCATTTCCTTTAAGGAAGTTAAAAATTGATTTGGGTAATGAATGTCCCATCCCCTCTTCGCATTCCATCCACTTTGGTTTAATTGCCCCATTAAGAATAACAAAAGAGAAAAAAATAATTAACGCGGCTTAAGAATTTTCCTGACTTAACCTAAATTCACAACGCTCCAGTTATTGTTCTCAAAGTTTTGACGTTATTTAGTTTAACCTGATCCAGCCCTCATCAGAGTTTTAACTTTGAAATGCGTATTAAATGTCTACACATTTAATTACATGGTCTCTCTAAAAAATGAATTTTTTTATTTTAATTGAAAGCTGATGAAATTAGGTCTGCTTTTGGGTATTTAGCTAGTAGGTAAAATATAATTACAGAACAATAGACTCCCTCTGTTATTAAACAAGAAAGAGAAAAAAGAGACGGGGGTCTAATAGAAATAGAAGCGGACTAGTAAGAAGTGTTTTTTAATGATGTCGAGGGTGGAGATCAGAGGTCTCCACCTCACACTCTGCAGGCCCTTCAAGGGTGAGTGGTTTTCCGCCCTTCTGCTTATGAAGGACTAGCTAATCAATGCCACCATGCGGTTTCCAACAAACACTAAAAAAAGGTCATTCCTTTTCATATTTATTATCTTTTAACCAAACTATTACGTCTAAAGGAGTTCCTTTCGGTTTCTATGGCATATTTCCAGGTGCAGAAAATAAATCATACTTTTTGAAACTTTCCTAGTTTAGAAAAAAAGTTTTAAAAAAATTGATTCATAAAAATTATGGGGTCAATTTTTGTATATCCTAGTGTTTGTAAACTTTCAACTTTACTAAATATGATAGTGTGGGAAGCCATGGAGGAACAGTTGTTAAAGATACTCCCAGAGGATCGGTATTCATTTCCATTAGTGAGAATAACTTTTTAAAAAAAGTTATGCAAATTTTTGTGTACTATTAAGGGTCTTTTATCGAGTTTTTGAATTTGCTCCCAATTTACAAAAAAAATTGACTGTGGCTCTTTAAAAACTTTCTTATTGAACACTCATTTTAAATACTCGTTATATCGATTTTTATTTTATTTTAATAATAAAATTATGATTCAAAATTAAAATTTCTTTTGATGTGATTCAAAAATTGACGAGTTTTCTGATTTTCTACTTTTCTATGATTTCTACAGGGTGTCCGGAAACACATGGCAAGCGTCTGGGAGCGTTAAAAAGTGGTTTTACGAAAAAAAGTTAAATGTAAACCCCCCTTAATTTAAATCAAAGAATTTGATGGTGTAGTTTAAAATCCGCCTGGATATACAGGGTGTCCCAGACACAACCTAACTTCGTTATTTCAAATTAGAACCCCTATTTTTATTTCAGATTCGTAATCTCAAGTAGATTTGAGTACTCATATGACGATTTTGGACAACTTTTAAAAATGTCAAAATTTAGCGTTTTTTGCGCTAAAATCCGTTAAAATTTACCTAGGAGACTCGTTTTTTTTAAATTCCACTTATTTTTTCCCGAAGAATCCAACTGTCTCAAATTTGAGCATCTTCGCATTCTGCATCACGAGATTTCGTCGCTAATGGCCTTTTTTCAAGTTAGAACCCAAATTTTTAGTTCAGAATGAAAATTAGCACTTGTTGAAAGGAATTTTTCTTTCGGACCACAAATTTTGAAAGAGCTACAGCGTCTTTTGTGTTTATGCATCAAAAATTAAAATTCCGTCAACAAATCGCTAATTTCCATTTTTGAAGTATGGAATTTGGAGTTAAACTTGAAAAAAGGCCATTAGCGACGAAATCTCGTGATGCAGAATGCGAAGATGCTCAAATTTGAGACAGTTGGATTCTTCGGGAAAAAATAAGTGGAATTTAAAAAAAACGAGTCTCCTAGGTCAATTTTAGCTAGGGATTTTAGCGCAAAAAAACGCTAAATTTTGACATTTTTTAAAAGTGGTCCAAAATCGACATATGAGTACTTAAATCTACTTGAAATTTTGCGTAGATTACGAATCTGAAATAAAAAATAGGGGTTCTCATTTGAAATAACGAAGTTAGGTTGTGTCTGGGACACCCTGTATATCCAGGCGGATTTTAAACTACACCATCAAATTCTTTGATTTAAATTAAGGGGGTTTACATTTAACTTTTTTTTCGTAAAACCACTTTTTAACGCTCTCCCAGACGCTTGCCATGTGTTTCCGGACACCCTGTATAGGGGGAAAAATTAATTAAATAAAGATATTCTAAAGCCAAATCAAAAAGATTTTAAAAAACCAACAGTTTTCTCGCAAAAATGGTGCAAAAGTGTAAAGAAAATCGGTATAATGGACCCTTAATTGATATCGCTTTTGGAAGTTAAAATAAACTGAGCTCTGGAACGGACTAGGTAGGACTATCCGTTCTCGAGATATTCGAACGTTCGAGTTAATGAAAAAAAAATGGATAAAATTGTGAAAGGGTGCTCAGTGCTCAATCTCGTTTTGTGAAGGGGGAAAAAAAGGGCATGACTCTCCGTCCATCGGAAGAGGATGATTTGCGCTGTTCAAAATAAGGACAGCGGAGTTAATTACGATATTTACAAACAATGGAAAACTCTCACAGTTTTGTTCTTGATTTTCAAGCTCGGGGAAACACAGCCATCCCCCTTCGTTTTAAATCCTGGACGACCCGTTTGGATCAAAACGGTTTAAATTTCCATTATCCGCGACAACAAAGGAGTTGTAATGGCTATTACTCCCAGATAAAATTGTTAATTAGATCGCGAGAGGTTTACCTACCCTTCCGTTTTAAATTCCTGTTAAATAGAAGGAAAAAATTATTAGTGGAAGGTTTAATACGATTCTCTGATTTAATTATACCTTCTGATTCTAATGAGCTAAAACCTTTTTTAATCATTTGAAACCGGTGAAAAATAAATTATGACCTTTCTGTCCCTCCGAAGCGGATTCCCCTTTCAGCCCCTAAATTTTACTTTCCTTTTCCCTCGTTTTAAAAATCAGAATTTTATTCCAATTACAAACTTAAATATTAGAAGAGGCTTATAAGTTAAAAAAGGCAATTTGGTCAAAAATGCCATAAATCTGTTGTTTTTAAGACAAAAACTGTGAAAAATGCTTTTAATGAAATGCAATTTTGGTCGAAAATGCCTTAAAAATGCAATTTGGTAAAAAAATGCCTTAAAAAAAGGCAATTTTTGGTCAAAAACGCCATAAATCTGTTGTTTTTTCAGACAAAAACTGTGAAAAATGCTTTAAATGAAAGGCAATTTTGGTCAAAAATGCCTTAAAAATGCAATTTTGGTAAAAAAAATGCCTTAAAATAGGTAATTTTTGGTCAAAAACGCCATAAATCTGTTGTTTTTCAGACAAAAACTGTGAAAAATGCTTTTAATGAAAGGCAATTTTGGTCGAAAATGCCTTAAAAATGCAATTTTGGTCAAAAATGCCTTAAAATAGGTAATTTTGGTCAAAAATGCCTTAAAAAAGTCAATTTTTGGTCAAAAATGCCATAAATCTGTTGTTTTTCAGACAAAAACTGTGAAAAATGCTTTTAATGAAAGACAATTTTGGTCGAAAATGCCTTAAAAATGCAATTTTTGTCAAAAATGCTTTAAAAAGGTAATTTTGGTCAAAAATGCCTTAAAATAGGTAATTTTGGTCAAAATTCCTTAAAAAAGTCAATTTTTGGTCAAAAATGCCATAAATCTGTTGTTTTTCAGACAAAAACTGTGAAAAATGCTTTTAATGAAAGGCAATTTTGGTCGAAAATGCCTTAAAAATGCAATTTTGGTCAAAAATGCCTTAAAAAAGGCATGGCCGTGTGCCCGACAAGTGGGATGCAGGTTTCATTTAACCAAGCTTGGTGGCGTGCAATTCAGAGGTTCGGGTTGACAGTCGAATATAAAAACGATACAACTGTAGGATCAATAAAATATGAAGTAAATTTTTAATTTTGATTTTTTATTGTTATCCTACTACAAAATCGACGGTATTAATTTTGGCCGACTTGGGCACCAGTTTTTGGCCGAATTAGTAACTATGGCTTTCGAGTGGTTGGCCGAGTTGGGCACGATAGTTGTCAAGTCGTTGGCCCAGTTAGATATATTTTGGGTCGTTGATGAAAATATTTGGCCCGGTTGGTTACCAGCCTAATTATCAGTTTAGAAATTTGGTTTGAATCACTACAAAATAGCGCAAAGCTGAAGACTTGTTTATTGATTTTTTTTTAAATTACGTAACCGTTTAAATAAATTAACTACGAAGGGCTTTTAAAACAGAAAAAAAATGTATCAACTGTTAAAAATAATCTTCCATTTTGCTTACAAAGGAACGTTTAAGAAATAAACAAGCGTGAAAGCCCAACTCATGAAATGATGCTTCAAAGAGCTCAAAATTAATTATTTAGATACAAAGCGGTTTAAATAGTCATGGTACCGTCTCTGGGAAATTCGAAAACATGAATTAAAAATAAATAAGATAGGTATTTATACAGTCTGATATCTAGAAGTTACGGTACTTCTTAAATTAATAGAAAATGACTAATATAACCCAGTGCTACCTATGAGATTAAGGAAGGTATCGATTTTTTGATTTGCCACCTCTCATCTCCTTTCTCACATACCTAAGTCTTTCCAATAAAATTTTGATGAAAAACAGGAGAGGCTATAATGTAGTCGAACGTGTGAATATTTCATTAAGACATCAAGCGAGACTTGAGGAGAGAAAAAAGTTTCAACTCTTTCGTGATTTTACGGTTTCCTAAATCCTCTGAAATGGCTTCTTTTGAGATCTACGACTCCTTGTGCATTCAAGAGCTTGTGGTTAGACTTAAGAATTCTCTAGGCGAATAAAACAATAAACGATTATATATTAAACTTCTACATTTAGAAAATTTAGTTTTAACACTTCCCTGACACAAATTCTTCAAGGTCTAAAAAAATATTTATCTTTAGTTACAAAGCATTAATTTTGATTTGCCTAAAACTTTTTTTTTTATCCTTTAAGCTCTTTACATCATACAACAAAGGTTTGTCTCAGGTGGTTTACGTACCTAAGGGAAGAAAATACGTAAAACTTGAAGAGAGAGAATTGATGTCTCCTTTTGAGGGAGAGAGGTCACAGAGGGATTGTTTATGTCACCCAAAAGAAGATGAATTAAAGCTAAGTAGGACATCTTATCTGCTTTCCTCCTTATATTTACTCCTTCCTAGGTAAAGTATACGATTCCCACGACCGGAACTTTTAAGAGACATTTCAAGAGCGGAAATTCGTATTTTCTCTACGGAATATAATTTTAAAAAATATCGAAGTATCTAATCAAGTCGCCCTTTATGGTGAGCTTTGTTGTTGGGCACTAATCGAATTAAAATTAGACATGGGAGGAACTTTAGCGTCTGTGTACCCACGAAGTTTCCAGTCTTCAAGGTTTTAGGGATGTTGGGAACGCACTTTCAAAAAAACTGAAGCAGCAATTGAGGCGCTCCGAAGACGAAGGGCGAACTCGACAAAACGTAGTTTTGAGATATTCGCATTTTAAAGTTTTCTGTTAAGGGCGAACTCGACAGAAAAGTCACTCTCTGGAATTTTCGGGGCGAGATTTTAGAATCATCATAGAATCATAGAGAAAAGGGTTTTTTAAAAATCACCAAATCTCGAAAAGAAAAAAAAATTAAATAAAAAGGTTGAGAGTGGAGCTTTGCCGCATATCGGTTTTTACGTATTTTAAAGGGGGAAAAAAGGGGAAACTCAATATAAAAATTACATGGGTGTATTCTTCAAAAGGTCTAGAATCTGAAAATGAAAAAAAAAAAATTTGTCCGATGTCGAGTTCGCCCTTCGTATTCGGAGCGCCTCAATTGATACCTTTTTAACTTCTCTTAATTCCTTGTTGCAAAAACACACACGTTGCAAATCCGATTCTACAGGAAAAGAAAGGAGGAGAAACACCGCAATAATAAATCACTTCAATTTCTATCAAAAGTTTCCTTCTTTTCTAAATCCACTTAAATTGAAGAGAAATGGAAAAAATCGTTCTTTCGTCTCGTTGAAGACACAAAGGAAACCCCAGCATTTTTTTTATGAAAGACTAATTTGAAAGAGATAAATAATTGAATTCTTTGTAATCTAGGCGACAAGGTTTTGAGTGACGTTTGAAGGCTTCCGCCCGCCCTGACAACCGTAATATCCCCACGATTGCCTACCAGCAATCTGACAGCTCTTAGTGAATGAGCACGTTCCACTTAAACGAGTTTTTTTACCAAAGATTTTGTTTCCTTTTATAAAATGAAGTAATTATTCAATTCTGTATAACTGTCAAAAATTGCGAATCTGCAATCCATTTTACTTTTTTTTCGGTTCTTACTTTCAGCAAGATATTCGCCGAGCGGAACGCTACGTAGTTCGATCAGTGATCACTCTCGAAGAATTCCTTTTGGGGAAAACAAGTGAATCAGAATTTTTTAATAAATGCAACCTTTTTTCAGTATAACTCGCTTCCATTTAGTCTACTAACTAGCTTCCATTAATCCACGGAGATGGGGCCACTTGACCAAACGTCTCATCCCACCGACACTGCGTAGATGGGAGGAGCTAATTAGGGGGATCTGTAGAAAAACTTGGCCTGGGCATTGTGTGCAGACTATAAGAATAAAATACACGAAAAAAAAGCTTCTTCGCCCTCCATGTCGCCCCCACACAGATCCGAACCGAAGCCTGCCGGAATGAACATAAGCTTGAGTCTGAGTGAAAAAAACGAGGATCACTATCTTATTTAGGTAACCTTAGATTTATTAATAGATTGAACATTGAATTTTCGTTTTATCTATTTAAAAAAATCATTTCCGACAAAGCCAACAAAAAAACCCAAGATAAACCACATCGCTGAAAATCAACAAAAAAAAAGATAGGCGGTGTAACTTAATTGGTAGCGTGGGTGAGAGAGAAAATTGGCTTCTGAGCCACCGTTTAGCATTCGAATGGTCACCTTTCGCGAATATCGTTGAAATCACTATGTACCGCACATCCTGAACTAGGTAAGTAAATGTATTTCTAAATTATTCATTGCCTCTGATAATAATGAAAAATCAAGAAAAATTAACTTAAAAATCTACCTTTCTTTTTTTGCTTCCAAGGCGTTAAAAGAACGTTTTCAAAGTTGCAGCTAAGTTAAATTTAGATGAGAATCCCTATACAGGGTGTCCGGAAACACATGGCAAGCGTCTGGGAGAGCGTTAAAAAGTGGTTTTACGAAAAAAAGTTAAATGTAAACCCCCCTTAATTTAAATCAAAGAATTTGATGGAGTAGTTTAAAATCCGCCTGGATATACAGGGTGTCCCAGACACAACCTAACTTCGTTATTTCAAATGAGAACCCCTATTTTTTATTTCAGATTCGTAATCTACGCAAAATTTCAAGTAGATTTGAGTACTCATATGACGATTTGGACAACTTTAAAAAATGTAAAATTTTAGCGTTTTTTGCGCTAAAATCCGTTAAAATTGACCTAGGAGACTCGTTTTTTTTTAATTCCACTTATTTTTTCCCGAAGAATCCAACTGTCTCAAATTTGAGCATCTTCGCATTCAGCATCACGAGATTTCGTCGCTAATGGCCTTTTTTCAAGTTTAACTCCAAATTCCATACTTCAAAATGGAAATTAGCGATTTGTTGACGGAATTTTAATTTTTGATGCATAAACACAAAAGACGCTGTAGCTCTTTCAAAATTGTGGTCCGAAAAAAAATTCCTTTCAACAAGTGCTAATTTTCATTTCTGAACTAAAAATTTGGGCTCTAACTTGAAAAAAGGCCATTAGCGACGAAATCTCGTGATGCAGAATGCGAAGATGCTCAAATTTGAGACAGTTGGATTCTTCGGGAAAAAATAAGTGGAATTAAAAAAAAACGAGTCTCCTAGGTCAATTTTAACGGATTTTAGCGCAAAAAACGCTAAATTTTGACATTTTTTAAAGTTGTCGAAAATGGTCTCAAAAATAGTCAAATCTACTTGAAATTTTGCGTAGATTACGAATCTGAAATAAAAAATAGGGGTTCATTTGAAATAACGAAGTTAGGTTGTGTCTGGGACACCCTGTATATCCAGGCGGATTTTAAACTACACCATCAAATTCTTTGATTTAAATTAAGGGGGTTTACATTTAACTTTTTTTCGTAAAACCACTTTTTAACGCTCTCCCAGACGCTTGCCATGTGTTTCCGGACACCCTGTATAAAAAATATTTTACAGGTGCCACCAGACAGAAAAGTACACAATATTTTCCCTAGTACGTAATTAATATTTTCTTTTTTTTAAAGTAAATGAATAAAAATAAAAAACATTTACGGTCAAAATAAATAGGCCGTGCCAAATATTAATTACATTTTTGTACACACAAAAATTTTTTTTTTTTTTACTCTTTTACTAATGTATGCGTCTGATTTTTGATATTTTATAAGTGTTGATTGGATTTTTCTCTCGGAAGTGTGACAAGAAATATTTTAAGCTATTTCGTGCTATATGAGTGCATGGTTCTGCTAATTCGAATTCCTACAGCACGTAAAAAATATTTGGCGCTATGGGCTATTCCTGCTGGAAGTAGGTATATTCTGGACGTGTTCTATTACAAGAATAATCGTGATTGCGGTCGAAAGGACAGTCGTGTGACTACTTTGAACTATATTATCTACTCTATTTCTTTGGTCACTACTTACGTTAGTTCCGCTATTCTTTCTTAGGCACCGGGTGAGTTTTATTCACCCGGTAACCTTGCTTCCCGTTTTAAAGTAAATTTTAATTTTTCAACCGAACTGTACAATAAAAAATTTAATAAACAAAAAAAAAAGAAATTGTCGGAAAAAAATGTTTATTTTAGTCAATTATTTAGTTGTAATAAATATTTTGTGACCAAATACGGTCGGTGAGAATGGTGAGGTGAAGCTAACGTGGGCAACACCAGTGATGGACTGACGGTTGTCGGAGGCGGTTGAGGATCCGTGCACATGCGTTCTTAGACATCCCATTCCGATTTTGCTCACTGAAAACAAGAATCGCCTCCGATTCTACGATCGAGTGTCGTTTTTCTTCATCAGGGTTCGACAATCGACTTTCGAATAAGTCTCAAGAAGAAAAGGTGCTAACAGTAAATTTTAAGTTAACGTTTAAATGAGTTCAAGACAACATTTGTTAAGAAAGGGGAAAAAAGTACTTGCATACATACCAGACTCAAGAATCTAATCAATTTTCATTCTCTTGAGTGATATGAGTCCCCTCACTTTCTCCTCTCTTTTTCAATAAATAATTGATAGCTCGCTGGAAAAACGATGCATGTAGCAAAAGTCAACTTTACAGGAGAGCGATTTTTGTCCAAAACGCAATTAAAACGAAAACCGGTAACTAAAGAGCAACATACAAAGTTTATCACTAAATTTGTTGTTTATAGTTGGTAGTTGCGGTCATAGAGAGAAATAAAAATGTATCTCTAGTTATTGTATTTTTCTCTCTCAATGGCCGCAACTCCCAACTTCAAACAACAAATTAAGAAATCCGGCCAACTATCACCTAAAAGAAATTTTTCTACTAAAACAATGCAAAAACGACGTTCTTCTTTTTTTTTTTTTTTTAAATTTTTTATTTCAACAGTTACAACATATGAGGCGCTCCGAATACGAAGGGCGAACTCGACATCGGACAAATTTTTAACTTCCTTAAAGAAGTTATTGTGATACCCTCGACGTCAGTTTTTTTTTCATTTTCTGATTCTAGACCTCTTGGTGAATACACCCATATAATTTTTATGTTGAGTTCGCCTTTTTTTCCCTTTAAATACGTAAAAACCGAAACTTTAAAATTGTCGAGTTCGCCCTTCGTATCCGAGCGCCTCATATTAACTTCGATCAAGGAAGGGACATGGATGGTTTATTCATCAAAAACCGATTTTTGAAAAAATCGACGCAAGGTTTTTGCAGCGGGCTATTCAATTGTGTAGAATAACATCCAGTGTTAATTTTTTAAATTTTATACATCCCGGGAGGTCCGAAGTGTCCATCTATGCGCCTTCAGTTTGTATATGAAAAGAAAACAAACTAAACTTGAAAGATAAAGCATCCATGGACGATATTATGATTAACTTACTCAAAAGAAGTTATTCCCTCCATGTTCGCGCGCGAGGATCTTCCAGAGCTCAAAGAAGAAAATTGGTCAATGAACATTACCGATCATGAGGTTGTTTGCGGTGCCGTCCGTCCGTCGCCATTTTTTCAAGAACACTTCACGGCCGCAATTTTCTTCCGATTTTCCCGAAATTTATTTCGCTGTGGTTCTGAAAATATCGAGAACTTGTTCGAAATCTAAAAAATGGCGAATGTCTGCCTAACTCTAAGTTTGTTAAATGACTCATTTATTTTTTGTTATTGTGAGAAAATGGCCGCCGAGGAAAGGTCCACTGTGTATTCAGCAAAAAATCTTTTTGGCTGTGGGTAATTATGAAAGGTAAGAAAAAAATCAGAGCTAACAAAATATATTAATTTTTCATAACAAAATAATATTTTTAGAAACATCTTATTTCCGGACACATGAAATCACATTTAAATAACGGCAAAAGCTTTTTCCACAAATTTAGAATTTTCAATTTTTTTTAAATATCAAACCGAGTAAATTAGGAAGAGAAGCTGGAAACTCTGAGATCGTAGGTTCGAATCCCGCTGAGCCAAACTTTTCTCTCCTCTATTTTCTCCTTCCTAATTTACTCAGTTTAATATTAAAAATAAAAATCAGCATTGGTGAACTCCGACCGAAAATTTACACCTAATAAAATTCATTGAAATCCTAGTCCTACGTTCAGGACCACAAGAACAAAAAGGAGATTGTATTTTCAGGGTAAATTAACAACCCCAGTGAAAAATTTGAACAATGGTAGTTGAATGACAAAAAGATTTTGAAGGGAGTACAGGAACTGAGTTCCAGAGGTTAACTTCTAACCTCTCCTAACCAGAAACATTTCCCATTTTACAACAAAAATAACCGAAATGTACATGAACTTTAATAAATAATAGTATCAAAATTTAATTTTGAATCCAAACACAGTTTATTTGGAATGTAAAGAAAAAAAAAATTATCACAAAATAACGGATTGTTTTGAAATGAGAGTTTTTATACTTTTACGAGAGGATAAGGAACTCAGCTTCACCAAAGTTTGGCTGAGTCACACTTGCAGAATTGGCCCCTTGCAAAATACCCAGAGATTAAGACAATTTATAAAAGAAAGTTGTCTAGTTATTCTAACCAACCATTTCGAACTTTTCCAAAACAAATTAATTTTTAAACAATACAATTTTTTTTTGTCAATGTAGCATGAAGTAGAGAATGGTCATACTCCACATAAGGCCAAATGAGATTACTTCTGTTTTAAGATGTTCTCGAGGCGAAGAACAAGAAGAAATGATAGGACGTATTGAGATACGTCTTTCCACTATCAAGTTCTAGTTGATATGTTCTTCGAACTCTTCTGTGAAGTGACATTTCACGCAATAAGACCATTCTCTACTTCACTACTGTCTCATTTACAACTGCAGATATGGTTGAAAAATAAGCTCAATTCTAGAAATAGCCATTATATTTGCTTTCTCAAACGACGTTTTAAAAAAATTGCATTGGTACGGTCTGGTATCCATTCTTCCAAGTTTCTAAAATGGGGCACATTTCGTAAGCTCAATCCTAGTAAAGATAAATGCTCAGTAGGATGCAGTGGCGTTAACCTAGCATTGAGCAAATTTTTCGACCAATCTCAGCATTTGGTTAAAACAAATATGGAATTTTATTAGATAGAAAACATATTTACAAAATAATATGAAGTGTTAGGTTAAATTTTTAATCTACAATAAGCCAATGATGTACCCTAGGGTCAAGGGGAAGCCCAGAATAAAAATCCAATAACTTCTCTTTGAGAAAGTTAAAAAGTAGAAGGAACAGCCCAGGGACATTCTCTGGCTTATTTAAATGCATACATTTTTTATGTAGAAATTTGTAGAAAAATAATTACCCAAATTGTCTGACTATGAAAAAAATATACACTATCTTAATCATTGTCAATTTTAAAACAATAGCTAAAAATGTCATTTAAAATAGCAACCAAAAGTACTAATTATTTTAATTTTATGCAGGTATGGTTGCTGCATCACATTGTCTTTTGGTTTGAAAAATTTAACAGAGATATTGTTCATTTATTCAGTCTTCCGAATGTTCGTTATGCATAAGCCTTTTGGTGTACTAAAATCTGACGTTAATTATACAAAATCAGATCTGTTTGTATATATTAGATAAACCCGACAACTGATTTCCATAAATTTGAAACCATAATTTAACCCCCAAATAATCTATGTAAAAGAAAATTAAAGTTAACAATTAAAATTCAATCATTTGAAAACTTTGTTCCAAGAAAATAAAAATTAATACATTTACCAGTGATTTATTTAGATTTGTTTTTTTTTTTTTAAGTGAAAAGCCTACATTTAAGAAACCAAAAAAAAAAGCATGTTTAAATGAAAGCAATTTAAGGCCAGATTTTGTTGAAGAGATCCATGAAGGAGTCGTAAATCATGAACGTGATGGCAACGTCAAGACATACACGAGAGAGTCTAGGAACGGTTCCCTTGTAAAACCTAAAAAATAAATCATTAAAAATATTTTATCGTTTGCTGACAACCCCAATTAGACATAGTGCGCCACAGAGATGGGCAAAATCTTAATCATGAATATGATTAAGATTTTTAATCATAGGAATATTTATTTGTGATTAAGAATAAGATTAAAATCTTAATCACAGAGATGATTAAGAATAAAATCTTAATCACAGAGATGATTAAGAATAAACTCTTAATCACAGGAAATCTGTGATTAAACTCTTAATCATAGGAAATCTGTGATTAATCACAGGAAGTCTGTGATTAATCATAGGAAATAATGATTAATCACAATTTGGGATTAATTAAGAAATAAAGATTAATCATTGGAATTTGGGATTAATTAAGGAAAATAAAGATTAATCATTGGAATTTGGGATTAATTAAGGAAAATAATGATTAATCATTGGAATTTGGGATTAATTAAGGAAAAAGCTTGATCAATCATCAGAAAAATTGTGTAATCACAGGAATCTGTGAATATTGTCACCTCTCATCACAATTTACTCTCAATAACTAAAAACTCAAAATCTATCAATATCTAAAACTCCAAAATTTTAATTTTACAACTCCAAAAATTTATAATAATGGCAAAACAAAATTTTTTACATACATATTATCTTTAGCATTTTCTGTGTAATATTGAAGTCTGATTTGTCTGATAGAAGGTTTTTTTTCTTCCTCTATCTTCTTAGCATTCTATCGAATTTGAAAACTGTAAATTTTTTGTATTAAATTTTTTTCTTAGTTTTGCTAATATTCAAGCTAAAAAATGCTTTCTTCCTGTGATTACACAATTTTTCTGATGATTGATCAAGCTTTTTCCTTAATTAATCCCAAATTCCAATGATTAATTATTATTTTCCTTAATTAATCCCAAATTCCAATGATTAATCATTATTTTCCTTAATTAATCCCAAATTCCAATGATTAATCATTATTTTCCTTAATTAATCCCAAATTCCAATGATTAATCATTATTTCCTTAATTAATCCCAAATTCCAATGATTAATCATTATTTTCCTTAATTAATCCCAAATTCCAATGATTAATCATTATTTTCCTTAATTAATCCCAAATTCCAATGATTAATCATTATTTTCCTATGATTAATCACAGACTTCCTGTGATTAATCACAGATTTCCTGTGATTAATCACAGATTTCCTGTGATTAGAGTTTATTCACAGACTTCCTGTGATTAACCACGGATTTCCTATGATTAAGAGTTTAATCACAGATTTCCTGTGATTAAGAGTTTATTCTTAATCATCTCTGTGATTAAGATTTTATTCTTAATCATCTCTGTGATTAAGATTTATTCTTAATCATCTCTGTGATTAAGATTTATTCTTAATCATCTCTGTGATTAAGATTTTAATCTTATTCTTAATCACAGAAAAATATTCCTATGATTAAAAATCTTAATCATATTCATGATTAAGATTTTGCCCATCTCTGGTGCGCCAGAAACGCCAAATCCAAGAAAGAAAAAAGTCACAGCCCAGAATTCAAACCCCTATGGAAAAATTTGGACCACAGAGCCAAAAAGGACAGTTGTCAATAGTGACAGCCTCTAAATGTCAAAAATGAATAATACGTACGCAAGAGGCCCTTCGTTTCTCAAAATAGTTTGGAAGCAGTGCCATGTGTTCTTGTACTTATGGGCTTCCAATCCTTGCATCCTTGTTTTAACGACATCAATAGGAGTGTTACCGAAAACTGGCAGCACCAGCAATAGCACCAAACGCTCCAACCACCTAAAAGCGAAATTTTAATAAATAGAAAATTTAATCTTTTTTTTTCAACGTACATATTTGGGAACTTGAGCCTTAGGATCGCCTTTTTTGTATTTATCCTTAAGTGTTCCATGACGTAGAATCTTATTGCTTGATTGCTTCCTTGTTTAAGAATGGTGGCAGTAACTCCTTTATAAATACCTCCAATTCCTAAAATTATGTAAGGTATGAAGTGACCAAAAAAAAAAAGTTATACCTTGTTCTGCAATGATATGGCGGACGCCGTGGAAAAACCCTTTGTACTTCGGTTGCGCTGATCGCTGGTCGTTGATGAATTTAACTTTGACCGTCTCCATCGGAGTCACAGCCAAAATGGCCTCGCTGACTCCTGCCCCAAGCCCGCATAGGATACGCCCCTGTGGACTCAAGTTGCCATTTTTATCGACAAAGCGTGACTTGAATGTTTCAAAAGCACCAAAACGAACAGCAGATTTAGGAATGGAGCCATAAAGGAGAACACTCAGTCCTCTGTAGAGACCCAAAATACCGTGAGAGCGGACGGTCTTTTAACACAGTCGATAATACCAGTATACTTTTTCGCACCCCCGACGCCACCTTTCTCATCTAACTGTAACTGGGTCTTCACATACTCAGTCGGGTAAGTTATGCAGATTTCCAAACCACCAGTTATTCCACCTAAAAAATTTAAAGCAAGTTATTTAAAATCTTAAAATTAGCACATATTCTATAATTATTAATCAATTATTGTCCATAGCTGTTGTACATTGCTAGGCCACTTAGCCTCAAGAATAAAACTACATGCTGTTAAAAATAACTCAAAATAAGTTTGAATGAATGAACTTTAAAGCAATTTTTAATTTGTTCAAGTACAAAAATTTTAATCATTTAAACCGAAAGGAATTTAAAAAATTGTTTACTTTGGATTAGTAATGCTGTTAAAAAAAGCGCAAAAGTCTAGACTTTAAGAACAAGGAAGTCTTAAATAAACAAACTTCCTTCTAAAATAGTCTTAAAAATGAGTACACTCCATTCTCGGTTATTTTAAGACACAAAGAACAGATTTACCAGTGAAGATTTGAAACACTAAAAATATTGCTGAGGGAGGTAAAGAAACCTGAAACATTTTAAACATCCAACGAATTTAAGAAAAAGAAGAGAAGACCCAGAAACCACAAACAATAAATAAAGCGAAGTTATCAGAAATGGTCGAATAGTCAAATCCACTTGAAATTTTGCGTAGATTACGAATCTAAAAGGGGTTCTCATTTGAAATAAATTTCAACCTTAATTTTCCCTTAAATTAAGGGGGGTTTACATTTAACTTTTTCATAAAACCACTTTTTAACGCTCTCCCAGACGCAGAGATGGGCAAAATCTTAATCATGAATATGATTAAGATTTTAATCATAGGAATATTTTCTGTGATTAAGAATAAGATTAAAATCTAATCACAGAGATGATTAAGAATAAAATCTTAATCACAGAGATGATTAAGAATAAAATCTTAATCACAGAGATGATTAAGAATAAAATCTTAATCACAGAGATGATTAAGAAAAAATCTTAATCACAGGAAGTCTGTGATTAATCATAGGAAAATAACGATTAATCATTGGAATTTGGGATTAATAAGGAAATAATGATTAATCATTGGAATTTGGGATTAATTAAGGAAAATAATGATTAATCATTGGAATTTGGGATTAATTAAGGAAACAATGATTAATCATTGGAATTTGGGATTAATAAAGGAAAATAATGATTAATCATTGGAATTTGGGATTAATTAAGGAAAATAATGATTAATCATTGGAATTTGGGATTAATTAAGGAAAAGCTTGATCAATCATCAAAAAATTGTGTAATCACAGGAATCTGTGAATATTGTCACCTCTGATCACAATTTACTCTCAATAACTAAAACTCAAAATCTATCAATCTCTAACACTCCAAAATTTTAATTTACAACTCCAAAAATTTATAATATTGGCAAAAAAAATTTTTTGAAAAATTAAACTACAATATGGATTATTATAGTTATGGTAGTTCAACTGAAGTTTGCTTATTATTTTATGAATTATAAATTTAGGGATTAATGGAATAATTTATACTTTACGCTTTAATTAATTTTGACAAACCAAAATATGTATTTGAAATATTATAAATTTTTGGAGTTGTAAAATTAAAATTTTGGAGTGTTAGAGATTGATAGATTTGAGTTTTTAGTTATTGAGAGTAATTGTGATGAGAGGTGACAATATTCACAGATTCCTGTGATTACACAATTTTCTGATGATTGATCAAGCTTTTTCCTTAATTAATCCCAAATTCCAATGATTAATCATTATTTTCCTTAATTAATCCCAAATTCCAATGATTAATCGTTATTTTCCTATGATTAATCACAGATTTCCTGTGATTAAGAGTTTAATCACAGACTTCCTGTGATTAAGAGTTTAATCACAGATTTCCTGTGATTAAGAGTTTAATCACAGATTTCCTGTGATTAAGATTTTATTCTTAATCATCTCTGTGATTAAGATTTTATTCTTAATCATCTCTGTGATTAAGATTTTATTCTTAATCATCTCTGTGATTAAGATTTTAATCTTATCTTAATCACAGAAAATATTCCTATGATTAAAAATCTTAATCATATCATGATTAAGATTTGCCCATCTCTGCCTCATAGTCACAAGGTTGATTCTCGCCAATTGCTACCAAATTCTCACATACAAAGTCATTTTTGTGACTAAAAAAAAATCATACAAAATACTGCTTAGAAGTTGAAGAGGCTATCAAACTTCCATCCATAATCAAACACCAGGACAAGAAGAATTGAATAAAAATTTATCACGAAACGTTCACGATATCTGCATGAAATGTCCTTCAAATTTTTTTTTTTAATTATAATCTAAGACGTTTTAATAAAATAAAGGATTCTATAAACCAAGCAAAAATAAGATACATCAATAATATGGATGAAAAACAATACAAAAAAATTAGGTGAAATTCTAATATAAAATGTGTCAAAAAATTTTATTAGTTGACAAATAATAAGAGAAAGTAGGAATTGGCAAGGACGTAAAATTCCTTATCAGGAGACCAACCAGGTAAAAAAAAAAACTTCACCAAAAGTAGTTGAGAATGAAAAGAGAGAGAATATGAAATTAAAAAAAAATGAATAATTACCAGCGATGATCCCTTTGACGCCGGTGTTACCGCTGGCCGGCGCGGCAGCTCCGTTTCTCGTCATCCAGGGACGATGAGTGAACGGAATCCCTCGTCTTTCGTTCATATTAAATACGTGTTCATCACTAACGATTTCTTCAAAGAATTTTACGAAATAAAGAGAAACGGTGAGGGCCGAATCCGTCGGGATGTTCGGCCGCTGATTTTACGTCGTTGATCACCTTCGGGAAACTGACAGATCACGGTCACATGGGAAAAATTCTGGTTCGACTGATAACAACGCCTTCTATCGACATACGCTATCGAATCAATAAATTCCGATTCAAATCGATTCTTTCGCGCCACAAATTCAAAGTGCAAAGAGAACGCAAGTAAAGCCGGCAAGTTTTTCTTCAAAATCATCAAAATGAGGACGCCTTCTGTTTAAAAAGACTCAAGTTTGTTCGATTTTTCTTACCAATACAAGTTTTCAAAAAAGAAGGAAGGTGACGGACCTACGCAGCAGAGATGGGCAAAATCTTAATCATGAATATGATTAGGAAATCTGTGATTAATAAAATCTTAATACAGGAAATCTGTGATTAAACTCTAATCACAGGAAATCTATGATTAAATCATAGGAATAATTTTCTGTGATTAAGAATAAGATTAAAATCTTAATCACAGAGATGATTAAGAATAAAATCTTAATCACATATATGATTAAGAATAAAATCTTAATCACAGGAAATCTGTGGTTAAACTCTTAATCACAGGAAATCTATGATTAAACTCTTAATCAGGGAAATCTGTGATTAAACTCTTAATCACAGGAAATCTGTGATTAATGACAGGAATTCTGTGATTAATCATAGGAAAATAATGATTATCATTGGAATTTGGGATTAATTAAGGAAAATAATGATTAATCATTGGAATTTGGGATTAATTAGGGAAAAAGCTTGATCAATCATCAGAAAGCATTTTTTAGCTTGAATATTAGCAAAAACTAAGAAAAAAAAATTTAATACAAAAAATTACAGTTTTCAAATTCTTAATCACAGGATCTGTGATTAATCACAGGAAGTCTGTGATTAATCATAGGAAAATAATGATAAATCATTGGAATTAATTAATTGGATTAATTAAGGAAAATAATGATAAATCATAGGAATTTGGGAAAATAATGATAAATCATTGGAATTTGGGACAACTTTTCTAATGATAGATCAAGCTTTTTCCTTAATAATCCCAAATTCCAATGATTAACCATTATTTTCCTTAATTAATCCCAAATTCCATTGATTAATCATTATTTTCCTTAATTAATCCCAAATTCCAATGATTAATCATTATTTTCCTTAATTAATCCCAAATTCCAATGTTAATCTTTATTTTCCTTAATTAATCCAAATTCCAATGATTAATCATTATTTTCCTATGATTAATCACAGAATTCCTGTGATTAATCACAGATTCCTGTGATTAAAATCTTAATCACAGAAAAATATTCCTATGATTTAAAATCTTAATCATATTCATGATTAAGATTTTGCCCATCTGCTACGCAGGATCACTCCAAGAAAAGGTTCACTAACCTCACACTTCCCCTGCCCAGTTTACCTAATATAAATCTTTAAAAAGTTGAACCAATAGAACGCCTCCTTGCTATACCCCAAGAGCAAATAAATGGAAATTCTGTCACAAAAATCTTGCCCAGTTTCCCAACAAATAATTGTGGGTGGTAATTCATGGCTTCTCCTCGTCTTTGTCCTTTAGCAAGGTGTGGCATTTAACAAGTTAGGTAATAAAAATAAATCAAGAAAAAACGAATAGAACTTTTTATTATACCGAACGAATGAAAAAACATAAAGAAAACAATTTGGCTTCATAATTTTTTTGAGCAAATAAAACTTTCGAACCAATAAAGACTAGAATTTAGAATACCAAAAGGTTACTTAGGCCAGATAATGAAAATACTTGTACGCAATCTCACATATCTTAGAAACCATTAGTGAGAGCTTTTTTTTTTTAATTTTAAGCAACAAAACGATAAAAATTAACACAAAAAAATCAGGTTTTAAAATTTTGAAAACTAGCTAGTAACTACAATCAGTCATTTGTGATTTATCACTGAATTTTGTTTCATTACAACTAATGCTAATAACAAAGGGAAAGGGGATAAACGACACTGATTTTAAAAGATGCAACTTTTTTATGGCAATTTCTTTTTATCTGGAGCCTCTGGAATTATTCCTAGGTTTCAAGTTTTATGTTGAAAGGCTAGTTTCCATTTTTGAAGTTTACAAAGATTTCGATAAAACTCGAAAGAGTTAATTAGTGCTCTTTATAATTATACATTTAACTTTACACATTAATGAAATGGAAGTAACTTTATCTGAATAAATACTACAACAATAAAAAAGCACCAAATATTTTTTTAGGAACAAATAAGGGGAGTATAAAAGCACCCACTTTGTGGGTCTAATATATACAATTTTTTTTTCCTTTCACTTTAAATTCTTAAAGTTCCGAATACAAGTAAATCCGCTGATAATGTATCTGACCAAAAATAAAATTATCCATTTAACAGAATAGTTTTTACGTAAACTGGATGACTAATTTTACAATTTCTGTAGGTTGACATGGATTTTAGTATACAAAACAAAAAAGAAGGGAAAAAAAAATTTCTTTTTCTTCGGTTTTTCTAAAATAATCACAACACTTTTTTCTTTAATTTCCACTTGGCATGTATGGAAAAAAGAAAAACTTATACAACAACTTATTTTTTAAAAAATTTCACTTCTTCCTTTTTACAAAAGCGTTTTATTTCTTTATATCATTTTTTTTTTTAAATAAATCCATCATGATGGATTTCCTGAACACATTTTCAACTTTCTTTTTACATAAAAAAATTAAAATAAAACCACATAATTGTAACTATTTAAGACTAGCATTTTAATAAAAATTAAAAAAAATATCAGGGCACGGTGTGAACTGTCCGTAGTGAAATCAATTGGACATAAGGCCATTTGGGGACTTAAAAATTTTCATGTTTGTATGGAGGACTAATGCCGCAATGAATGTGATTTTTAAAATTTTAATTAAATACAGACTGAAGTTTAAAATTATTTGAAAATGAGATTCAAAAATATTAGGATTGAATTGAGAAATTAGGAGAGAGAGAGATTATTATGGAGAAATTATTATTAATAAAAATTAAGTAACGAAAAAACTGGTAGACATGAACTAAAGGGATTGACTACAGGAGTTCATGTATGTTTCTACTTCGGAAGCGTCGACGTCGATAGGTTTGGCATCAATACGGCAAGTAGGGCATTTCCTTTTCTCCTATAAAAAGAATCAAATTAATTTTTTATGAAGCACCACTTTTGCGATACTTACACTGAGCCAAGGGTCCACGCATTTTCTGTGGAACTGATGGAAGCAAGGAAGGCGACGTAAGAACTGCAGGGTTTTGAAGGTGTTGAGACAAATGGAACAGCTAGTCTGCTCGCATTTGTGTTTTCGCGCGTTATATCTAAAATGATATTAACAAAAAGAGGAGTAGCAATGGTGTAATTACCGATAGACAGGTAAGCGTTTGATTTGGGCAGTCGTCAAACCCTCTTCTGCACGTAGGAAAATTGACATGACGACGCCATCACTTCCCTCAACTCTTCTTTCGATGTACCTCACAAGACTTTCACTTGGCTCGGGTGCCTCATCTTCCTCATCATCTTCATCGCTCGTCAAGTCGATGATTTCTTCCCCTACGGCATCTGGTGCATCTTGAGAATCATCATCTTCAGACGCTTCCGCCAAACTAAAATTAAAATTTACACTCCGAGCTTTCCTTTTAGTTAAGAAAATACCTCACTAAAGCTTGGACCAGCATGGAAGAAGTTTCAGGCGGCAACTGAGTCCTCATATCTCCATCTTGCAATCTTAAAGGAACATAACGTCTTACTATTTTTAAAGAAGCACAATAAACTTACAGAGCACAGAGAACTTCAGATGCGACCATCGCTCTCCCAGCTCGTTGCCTTAAAAGGCGAACGCAATCCTGAGGTGACATCCTTAAGTAGACAGAAATCTAAAATTGAACACATTAAAATAAAAAATGAACGTTTATCATAAGGGGGAAAAATATCATAAATCCCAAGTCTCACATTTATCTCCGACTCATTTGTGTCCATGGAAAAATAACCTTGCCTGGGTCCTCTTTCTTCAGGAGAGTTTCCATCCACTCCATCGCCTGAATCCATTTTAATTTCCTAGAAGATAACATATTTTAAATTAAATAGCAGGAAAAAAGGTTTAGAATTTAAAATAAATAATGCATTGTTCACTGGTCTAAATGAGATTGAGTGTAAGCCTTGATGTCCACTGGAAGCAAGATCTCAGTGATTTTTTGTTACACGACAGTGATTTGAGGGAGTGATCATTGAGTTACAGTCACTTGACTTAAAATTCGTTCACGGCCAATAGTCCAGCCTTATACTAAAGGTTTACAAAGTCATAATTAGGGGGCGGATTTTTATGCACTAAAAAACGCTGAAATATGTCATATAAAATGCAGTAACAACACCCTAAATATGCGGTTAAATATGCACTAATAATGATCAAAATAATCATGAAATTTTCAATTTTTTCAAACTCATAGAAGCAATTACTGTCAAGACGCTTTTCGAAGGATTTTTCGAACAATGAAAAGTATTACTCACTTTTAAAAAAGAGCAAAAAAACACAAAAACGCAAACTTTTAACCGAAACTGCTTGTTTCGTTTGTTGAATCGGAAACCATAATCTAACTGTAAAAGACTAAAAAATAAGAAGGTTACCCGGACGCGAAAGAAAAAGGGCGCTCCTGTGGGTAAACATTTAACTATTCTAAGAGAGAATATTTGATGAGGTTTAATTTTTTTTTTTTTTTTTTTTTTTTAACGATTGTGGGTGGTAATTCATGGCTTTCCCTCGTCTTTGTCCTTTAGCTAGGCTGTTGGCATCAGAGTTGGGCATTATTTTTATTCATAAATACGAATACTAGTATATTTTTACAACTGCTATTTGCGAATACAAATACAAATTTATTTGTATTCGCACTTTTGAATAAAAATACATTTGTATTTACAAAATCACAGCAGAGAAATAAGAATATATTTATATTCAATAGTTCGAATACGGTTATATTCGTATTCGCAGGCAAAAAATATAAATAAACTCGTATTCGCTGGAAAAGAATACAAATAAATTCGTATTTACACGGAAAAAAATACGAAAATATTCGTATTTACACGAAAAAAATACGAAATATTCGTATTCGCAGGCAAAATATATAAATAAATAAATTCGTATTCGCAGGCAAAAAAATAAGTAAATTCGTTTTCGCAGGAAAAGAATACAAATAAATTGGTATTCGCAGGCAAAAAATATAAATAATTCGTATTCGCAGGCAAAAAATACGAATATATTCAAATTTACACGAAAAAAATACGTATATTCGTATTTAAAAAAAAAATACGAAAATATTCGTATTGACACGAAAAAAATACGAAAATATTCGTATTTACACAAAAAAATACAAAAATATTCGTATTTACACGAGAAAAAAATACGAATATATTCGTAATTACAGACAAAAAATACGAATATATTCAAATTTACACGAAAAAAATACGAATATATTCGTATTTACAAAAAAAAAAATACGAATATATTCGTATTTACACGAAAAAAAAAACGAATATATTCGTATTTACACGAACAAAATACGAATATATTCGTATTTACACGAAAAAAAAAATACGAATATATTCGTATTTACGGACAAAAAATACGAATATATTCGTATTTACACGGAAAAAAAATACGAATATATTCATATTCGCAGGCAAAAATAAATAAATAAAAATAAATTCGTATTCGCAGGCAAAAATAAATAAATTCGTATTCGCATTCAAAAAATATAAATAAATATTCGTATTCGCAGGCAATAAATATAATTAAATTCGTATTCGCAGGCAAAAATAAATAAATAAATTCGTATTCGCAGGAAAAGAATACAAATAAATTCGTATTTACACGAAAAAAATACGAATATATTCGTATTTACACGAAAAAAAATACGAATATATTCGTATTTACACGAAAAAAAATTGTAATCGTATTTTTTTTTTTTTCAGTAAATACGGATGTATTTATATTTTTTATCCTGAATACGAATATATGCGTATTTTTTGCTGTAAATATGAATATATTCGTATTTTTTTTTCGTGTAAATACGGAGTTATTTGTATTTTTTCCTACGAATACGAATTCATTTGTATTAATTTTTTCCTTCGAATACGAATTTATTTGTATTTTTTCCTACGAATACGATTTTATTTGTATTTTTTTCCTGCGAATACGAATTTATTTGTTTTTTGCCTGCGAATACGAAAATATACGTATTCGAACTAACAAATACAAATATATTCTTATTTCTCTGCTGTGATTTTGTAAATACAAATGTATATTTATTCAAAAGTGCGAATACAAATAAATTTGTATTTGTATTTGCATATAGCAGTCGTAAAAATAGAATCGTATTCGTATTTACGAATAAAAATAATGCCCAACTCTGGTTGGCATTTAACAAGTTAGGTAATAAAAATAAATCAAGAAAAAACGAATAGAACTTTTTATTATACCGAACGAATGAAAAAACATAAAGAAAACAATTTCGGCTTCATAATTTTTTTGAGCAAATAAAACTTTCGAACCAATAAAGACTAGAATTTAGAATACCAAAAGGTTACAAATTAGGCCAGATAATGAAAATACTTGCAATCTCACATATCTTAGAAACCATTAGTGAGAGCTTTTTTTTTAATTTTAAGCACTGAAACAAAACGATAAAAATTAACACAAAAAAATCAGGTTTTAAAATTTTTGAAAACTAGCTAGTAACTACAATCAGTCATTTGTGATTTATCACTGAATTTTGTTTCATTACAACTAATGCTAATAACAAAGGGAGAGGGGATAAACGACACTGATTTTAAAAGATGCAACTTTTTTATGGCAATTTCTTTTTATCTGGAGCCTCTGGAATTATTCCTAGGTTTCAAGTTTTATGTTGAAAGGCTAGTTTCCATTTTTGAAGTTTACAAAGATTTCGATAAAACTCGAAAGAGTTAATTAGTGCTCTTTTATAATTATACATTAAACTTTACACATGAAATGGAAGTAACTTTATCTGAATAAATACTACAACAATAAAAAAGCACCAAATATTTTTTTTAGGAACAAATAAGGGGAGTATAAAAGCACCCACTTTGTGGGTCTAATATATACAATTTTTTTTTCCTTTCACTTTAAATTCTTAAAGTTCCGAATACAAGTAAATCCAATCGCTGATAATGTATCTGACCAAAAATAAAAATTATCCATTTAACAGAATTTTTACGTAAACTGGATGACTAATTTTACAATTTCTGTAGGTTGACATGGATTTTAGTATACAAAACAAAAAAAGAAGGGAAAAAAAATTTCTTTTTCTTCGGTTTTTCTAAAATAATCACAACACTTTTTTCTTTAATTTCCACTTGGCATGTATGGAAAAAAGAAAAACTTATACAACAACTTATTTTTTAAAAAATTTCACTTCTTCCTTTTTACAAAAGCGTTTTATTTCTTTATATCATTTTTTTTTAAATAAATCCATCATGATGGATTTCCTGAACACATTTTCAACTTTCTTTTTACATAAAAAAATTAAAATAAAACCACATAATTGTAACTATTTAAGACTAGCATTTTAATAAAAATTAAAAAAAATATCAGGGCACGGTGTGAACTGTCTGTAGTGAAATCAATTGGACATAAGGCCATTTGGGGATTGACTTAAAAATTTTCATGTTTGTATGGAGGACTAATGCCGCAATGAATGTGATTTTTAAAATTTTAATTAAATACAGACTGAAGTTTAAAATTATTTGAAAATGAGATTCAAAAATATTAGGATTGAAGTGAGAAATTAGGAGAGAGAGAGAGATTATTATAGAGAAATTATTTTAATAAAAATTAAGTAACGAAAAAACTGGTAGAAATGACATGAACTAAAGGGATTGACTACAGGAGTTCATGTATGTTTCTACTTCGGAAGCGTCGACGTCGATAGGTTTGGCATCAATACGGCAAGTAGGGCATTTCCTTTTCTCCTATAAAAAGAATCAAATTAATTTTTTATGAAGCACCACTTTTGCGATACTTACACTGAGCCAAGGGTCCACGCATTTTCTGTGGAACTGATGGAAGCAAGGAAGGCGACGTAAGAACTGCAGGGTTTTGAAGGTGTTGAGACAAATGGAACAGCTAGTCTGCTCGCATTTGTGTTTTCGCGCGTTGTATCTAAACATGATATTAACAAAAAGAGGAGTAGCAATGGTGTAATTACCGATAGACAGGTAAGCGTTTGATTTGGGCAGTCGTCAAACCCTCTTCTGCACGTAGGAAAATTGACATGACGACGCCATCACTTCCCTCAACTCTTCTTTCGATGTACCTCACAAGACTTTCACTTGGCTCGGGTGCCTCATCTTCCTCATCATCTTCATCGCTCGTCAAGTCGATAATTTCTTCCCCTACGGCATCTGGTGCATCTTGAGAATCATCATCTTCAGACGCTTCCGCCAAACTAAAATTAAAATTTTACACTCCGAGCTTCCTTTTAGTTAAGAAAATACCTCACTAAAGCTTGGACCAGCATGGAAGAAGTTTCAGGCGGCAACTGAGTCCTCATATCTCCATCTTGCAATCTTAAAGGAACATTAACGTCTTACTATTTTTAAAGAAGCACAATAAAAAACTTACAGAGCACAGAGAACTTCAGATGAGACCATCGCTCTCCCAGCTCGTTGCCTTAAAAGGCGAACGCAATCCTGAGGTGACATCCTTAAGTAGACAGAAATCTGAAAATTGAACACATTAAAATAAAAAATAAACGTTTATCATAAGGGGGAAAAATATCATAAATCCCAAGTCTCACATTTATCTCCGACTCATTTGTGTCCATGGAAAAATAACCTTGCCTGGGTCCTCTTTCTTCAGGAGAGTTTCCATCCACTCCATCGCCTGAATCCATTTTAATTTCCTAGAAGATAACATATTTTAAATTAAATAGCAGGAAAAAAGGTTTAGAATTTAAAATAAATAATGCATTGTTCACTGGTCTAAATGAGATTGAGTGTAAGCCTTGATGTCCACTGGAAGCAAGATCTCAGTGATTTTTTGTTACACGACAGTGATTTGAGGGAGTGATCATTGAGTTACAGTCACTTGACTTAAAATTCGTTCACGGCCAATAGTCCAGCCTTATACTAAAGGTTTACAAAGTCATAATTAGGGGCGGATTTTTATGCACTAAAAAACGCTGAAATATGTCATATAAAATGCAGTAACAACACCCTAAATATGCGGTTAAATATGCACTAATAATGATCAAAATAATCATGAAATTTTCAATTTTTTCAAACTCATAGAAGCAATTACTGTCAAGACGCTTTTCGAAGGATTTTTCGAACAATGAAAAGTATTACTCACTTTTAAAAAAAGAGCAAAAAACACAAAAACGCAAACTTTTAACCGAAACTGCTTGTTTCGTTTGTTGAATCGGAAACCATAATCTAACTGTAAAAGACTAAAAAATAAGAAGGTTACCCGGACGCGAAAGAAAAAGGGCGCTCCTGTGGGTAAACATTTAACTATTCTAAGAGAGAATATTTGATGAGGTTTAATTTTTTTTTTTTTTTTTTTTTTTTTTTTTTTTTTTTTTTTTTTTTTAAATCTCAGTAGATAAAATATCGACATACGCTATCGAATCATAAATTCCGATTCAAATCGATTCTTTCGCGCCACAAATTCAAAGTGCAAAGAGAACGCATGTAAAGCCGGCAAGTTTTTCTTCAAAATCATCAAAATGAGGACGCCTTTCTGTTTAAAAAGACTCAAGTTTGTTCGATTTTTTCTTACCAATACAAGTTTTCAAAAAGAAGGAAGTTGACGGGCCTACGCAGGATCACTCCAAGAAAAGGTTCACTAACCTCACACTTCCCCTGCCCAGTTTACCTAATATAAATCTTTAAAAAGTTGAACCAATAGAACGCTTAAGCCTCCTTGCTATACCCCAAGAGCAAATAAATGGAAATTCTGTCACAAAAATCTTGCCCAGTTTGCCAAGAAACGATTGTGGGTGGTAATTCATGGCTTTCCCTCGTCTTTGTCCTTTAGCAAGGCTGTTGGCATCAGAGTTGGGCATATTTTTATTCATACGAATACTAGTATATTTTTACGACTGCTATTGCGAATACAAATACAAATTTATTTGTATTCGCTTTTGAAATAAAAATACATTGTATTTCGAATAGAATATATTTATATTCAATAAATAAATTCGTATTCGCAAAAAATATAAATAAATTCGTATTCGCAGGCAAAAAATATAAATAAATTCGTATTCGCAGGAAAAAATAAAATAAATTCGTATTCGCAGGCAAAAATAAATAAATTCGTATTCGCAAAAAATACAAATAAATTCGTATTACAGGAAAAAATACAAATAAATTCGTATTCGCAAAAAATACGAAATATTCGTATTTACACGAAAAAAATACGAAATATTCGTATTTACAAAAAAAAAAACGAAATATTCGTATTACACAAAAAATACGAAATATTCGTATTTACAAAAAAAAATACAAAATATTCGTATTTACACGAAAAAAATACGAATATATTCGTATTTACAGAAAAAAATACGAATATATTCAAATTTACACGAAAAAAATACGAAATATTCGTATTTACAAAAAAAATACGAATATATTCGTATTTACACGAAAAAAAACGAATATATTCGTATTTACAAAAAAAAACGAATATATTCGTATTTACACGAAAAAAAATACGAATATATTCGTATTTACAAAAAAAAATACGAATATATTCGTATTTACACGGAAAAAAAATACGAATATATTCATATTCGCAGGCAAAAAAAATAAATAAATAAATAAATTCGTATTCGCAGGCAAAAAAATAAATAAATTCGTATTCGCATTCAAAAAATATAAATAAATATTCGTATTCGCAGGCAATAAATATAATTAAATTCGTATTCGCAGGCAAAAATAAATAAATAAATTCGTATTCGCAGGAAAAGAATACAAATAAATTCGTATTTACACGAAAAAAATACGAATATATTCGTATTTACACGAAAAAAAAAATACGAATATATTCGTATTTACACGAAAAAAAATTGTAATCGTTTTTTTTTTTTTCAGTAAATACGGATGTATTTATATTTTTTATCCTGAATACGAATATATGCGTATTTTTTGCTGTAAATATGAATATATTCGTTTTTTTTCGTGTAAATACGGAGTTATTTGTATTTTTTTCCTACGAATACGAATTCATTTGTATTAATTTTTTCCTTCGAATACGAATTTATTTGTATTTTTTTCTACGAATACGATTTTATTTGTATTTTTTTCCTGCGAATACGAATTTATTTGTATTTTTTGCCTGCGAATACGAAAATATACGTATTCGAACTAACAAATACAAATATATTCTTATTTCTCTGCTGTGATTTTGTAAATACAAATGTATATTTATTCAAAAGTGCGAATACAAATAAATTTGTATTTGTATTTCGCATATAGCAGTCGTAAAAATAGAATCGTATTCGTATTTACGAATAAAAATAATGCCCAACTCTGGTTGGCATTTAACAAGTTAGGTAATAAAAATAAATCAAGAAAAAACGAATAGAACTTTTTATTATACCGAACGAATGAAAAAACATAAAGAAAACAATTTCGGCTTCATAATTTTTTTGAGCAAATAAAACTTTCGAACCAATAAAGACTAGAATTTAGAATACCAAAAGGTTACAAATTAGGCCAGATAATGAAAATACTTGCAATCTCACATATCTTAGAAACCATTAGTGAGAGCTTTTTTTTTTTAATTTTAAGCACTGAAACAAAACGATAAAAATTAACACAAAAAAATCAGGTTTTAAAATTTTTGAAAACTAGCTATAACTACAATCAGTCATTTGTGATTTATCACTGAATTTTGTTTCATTACAACTAATGCTAATAACAAAGGGAGAGGGGATAAACGACACTGATTTTAAAAGATGCAACTTTTTTATGGCAATTTCTTTTTATCTGGAGCCTCTGGAATTATTCCTAGGTTTCAAGTTTTATGTTGAAAGGCTAGTTTCCATTTTGAAGTTTACAAAGATTTCGATAAAACTCGAAAGAGTTAATTAGTGCTCTTTTATAATTATACATTAAACTTTACACATTAATGAAATGGAAGTAACTTTATCTGAATAAATACTACAACAATAAAAAAGCACCAAATATTTTTTTTAGGAACAAATAAGGGGAGTATAAAAGCACCCACTTTGTGGGTCTAATATATACAATTTTTTTTTCCTTTCACTTTAAATTCTTAAAGTTCCGAATACAAGTAAATCCAATCGCTGATATCTGACCAAAAATAAAAATTATCCATTTAACAGATTTTTACGTAAACTGGATGACTAATTTTACAATTTCTGTAGGTTGACATGGATTTTAGTATACAAAACAAAAAAAGAAGGGAAAAAAAAATTTCTTTTTCTTCGGTTTTTCTAAAATAATCACAACACTTTTTTCTTTAATTTCCACTTGGCATGTATGGAAAAAAGAAAAACTTATACAACAACTTATTTTTTAAAAAATTTCACTTCTTCCTTTTTACAAAAGCGTTTTATTTCTTTATATCATTTTTTTTTAAATAAATCCATCATGATGGATTTCCTGAACACATTTTCAACTTTCTTTTTACATAAAAAAATTAAAATAAAACCACATAATTGTAACTATTTAAGACTAGCATTTTAATAAAATTAAAAAAAATATCAGGGCACGGTGTGAACTGTCTGTAGTGAAATCAATTGGACATAAGGCCATTTGGGGATTGACTTAAAAATTTTCATGTTTGTATGGAGGACTAATGCCGCAATGAATGTGATTTTTAAAATTTTAATTAAATACAGACTGAAGTTTAAAATTATTTGAAAATGAGATTCAAAAATATTAGGATTGAAGTGAGAAATTAGAGAGAGAGAGTAGAGAAATTATTATTAATAAAATTAAGTAACGAAAAAACTGGTAGAAATGACATGAACTAAAGGGATTGACTACAGGAGTTCATGTATGTTTCTACTTCGGAAGCGTCGACGTCGATAGGTTTGGCATCAATACGGCAAGTAGGGCATTTCCTTTTCTCCTATAAAAAGAATCAAATTAATTTTTTATGAAGCACCACTTTTGCGATACTTACACTGAGCCAAGGGTCCACGCATTTTCTGTGGAACTGATGGAAGCAAGGAAGGCGACGTAAGAACTGCAGGGTTTTGAAGGTGTTGAGACAAATGGAACAGCTAGTCTGCTCGCATTTGTGTTTTCGCGCGTTGTATCTAAACATGATATTAACAAAAAGAGGAGTAGCAATGGTGTAATTACCGATAGACAGGTAAGCGTTTGATTTGGGCAGTCGTCAAACCCTCTTCTGCACGTAGGAAAATTGACATGACGACGCCATCACTTCCCTCAACTCTTCTTTCGATGTACCTCACAAGACTTTCACTTGGCTCGGGTGCCTCATCTTCCTCATCATCTTCATCGCTCGTCAAGTCGATAATTTCTTCCCCTACGGCATCTGGTGCATCTTGAGAATCATCATCTTCAGACGCTTCCGCCAAACTAAAATTAAAATTTTACACTCCGAGCTTTCCTTTTAGTTAAGAAAATACCTCACTAAAGCTTGGACCAGCATGGAAGAAGTTTCAGGCGGCAACTGAGTCCTCATATCTCCATCTTGCAATCTTAAAGGAACATTAACGTCTTACTATTTTTAAAGAAGCACAAAAACTTACAGAGCACAGAGAACTTCAGATGCGACCATCGCTCTCCCAGCTCGTTGCCTTAAAAGGCGAACGCAATCCTGAGGTGACATCCTTAAGTAGACAGAAATCTAAAAATTGAACACATTAAAATAAAAAATGAACGTTTATCATAAGGGGGAAAAATATCATAAATCCCAAGTCTCACATTTATCTCCGACTCATTTGTGTCCATGGAAAAATAACCTTGCCTGGGTCCTCTTTCTTCAGGAGAGTTTCCATCCACTCCATCGCCTGAATCCATTTTAATTTCCTAGAAGATAACATATTTTAAATTAAATAGCAGGAAAAAAGGTTTAGAATTTAAAATAAATAATGCATTGTTCACTGGTCTAAATGAGATTGAGTGTAAGCCTTGATGTCCACTGGAAGCAAGATCTCAGTGATTTTTTGTTACACGACAGTGATTTGAGGGAGTGATCATTGAGTTACAGTCACTTGACTTAAAATTCGTTCACGGCCAATAGTCCAGCCTTATACTAAAGGTTTACAAAGTCATAATTAGGGGGCGGATTTTTATGCACTAAAAAACGCTGAAATATGTCATATAAAATGCAGTAACAACACCCTAAATATGCGGTTAAATATGCACTAATAATGATCAAAATAATCATGAAATTTTCAATTTTTTCAAACTCATAGAAGCAATTACTGTCAAGACGCTTTTCGAAGGATTTTTCGAACAATGAAAAGTATTACTCACTTTTAAAAAAAGAGCAAAAACACAAAAACGCAAACTTTTAACCGAAACTGCTTGTTTCGTTTGTTGAATCGGAAACCATAATCTAACTGTAAAAGACTAAAAAATAAGAAGGTTACCCGGACGCGAAAGAAAAAGGGCGCTCCTGTGGGTAAACATTTAACTATTCTAAGAGAGAATATTTGATGAGGTTTAATTTTTTTTTTTTTTTTTTTTTTTTTTTTTTTTTTTTTTTTTTTTTTTAAATCTCAGTAGATAAAATATCGACATACGCTATCGAATCATAAATTCCGATTCAAATCGATTCTTTCGCGCCACAAATTCAAAGTGCAAAGAGAACGCATGTAAAGCCGGCAAGTTTTTCTTCAAAATCATCAAAATGAGGACGCCTTTCTGTTTAAAAAGACTCAAGTTTGTTCGATTTTTTCTTACCAATACAAGTTTTCAAAAAGAAGGAAGTGACGGGCCTACGCAGGATCACTCCAAGAAAAGGTTCACTAACCTCACACTTCCCCTGCCCAGTTTACCTAATATAAATCTTTAAAAAGTTGAACCAATAGAACGCTTAAGCCTCCTTGCTATACCCCAAGAGCAAATAAATGGAAATTCTGTCACAAAAATCTTGCCCAGTTTGCCAAGAAACGATTGTGGGTGGTAATTCATGGCTTCCCCTCGTCTTTGTCCTTTAGCAAGGCTGTTGGCATCAGAGTTGGGCATTATTTTTATTCATAAATACGAATACTAGTATATTTTTACGACTGCTATTTGCGAATACAAATACAAATTTATTTGTATTCGCACTTTTGAATAAAAATACATTTGTATTTACAAAATCACAGCAGAGAAATAAGAATATATTTATATTCAATAGTTCGAATACGGTTATATTCGTATTCGCAGGCAAAAAATATAAATAAATTCGTATTCGCTGGAAAAGAATACAAATAAATTCGTATTCGGAAAAAAATACGTATTCGCACGAAAAAAATAATATATTCGTATTCGCAGGCAAAATATATAAATAAATAAATAAATAAATTCGTATTCGCAGGCAAAAAAATAATAAATTCGTTTTCGCAGGAAAAGAATACAAATAATTCGTATTCGCAGGCAAAAAATATAAATAAATTCGTATTCGCAGGCAAAAAAATAAATATTCGTATTCAGGAAAAGAATACAAATAAATTCGTATTGCAAAAAGATACAAATAAATTCGTATTTACACGAAAAAAATACAAAAATTCGTATTCGCAGGCAAAAAATACGATATATTCAATTTACACGAAAAAAAAATACGATATATTCGTATTTACAAAAAAAATACGAAAATATTCGTACACGAAAAAAAATACGAAAATATTCGTATTTACACAAAAAAAATACAAAATATTCGTATTTACACGAGAAAAAAATACGAATATATTCGTATTACAGACAAAAAATATTCAAAACACGAAAAAAATACGAATATATTCGTATTTACAAAAAAAATACGAAAATATTCGTATTACACGAAAAAAAATACGAAAATATTCGTATTTACACGAAAAAAAATACGAATATATTCGTATTACAGACAAAAATAAAAATATTCAAAACACGAAAAAAATACGAATATATTCGTATTTACAAAAAAAAAATAAATATATTCGTATTTACACGAAAAAAAACAATATATTCGTATTACACGAAAAAATACGAATATTCGTATTACACGGAAAAAAAATACGAATATATTCGTATTACGGACAAAAAATACGAATATATTCGTATTTACACGGAAAAAAAATACGAATATATTCATTTCGCAGGCAAAAAAAATAAATAAATAAATAAATTCGTATTCGCAGGCAAAAATAAATAAATTCGTATTCGCATTCAAAAAATATAAATAAATATTCGTATTCGCAGGCAAAAAATATAAATAAATTCGTATTGCAGGCAAAAAAAATAAATAAATTCGTATTTGCAGGAAAAAATACAAATAAATTCGTATTCGCAGGAAAAAATACAATAAATTCGTATTTACACGAAAAAAATACAAAAATATTCGTATTCGCAGGCAAAAAATACGATTATATTCAAATTTACACGAAAAAAAAATACGAAATATTCGTATTTACAAAAAAAAAATACGAAATATTCGTATTACACGAAAAAAATACGAAAATATTCGTATTTACACAAAAAAAAATACGAAATATTCGTATTTACACGAAAAAAATACGAATATATTCGTATTACAGACAAAAAATACGAATATATTCAAATTTACACGAAAAAAATACGAATATATTCGTATTTACAAAAAAAATACGAAAATATTCGTATTACACGAAAAAAATACGAAATATTCGTATTTACACGAGAAAAAAATACGAATATATTCGTATTACAGAAAAAAAATACGAATATATTCAAATTTACACGAAAAAAATACGAATATATTCGTATTTACAAAAAAAAAAAAAACGAATATTCGTTTACACAAAAAAAAAACGAATATATTCGTATTTACACGAAAAAAATACGAATATTCGTATTTACACGAAAAAAAATACGATATTCGTATTTACGAAAAAAATACGAAATATTCGTATTTACACGGAAAAAAAAAATACGAATATATTCATATTCGCAGGCAAAAAATAAATAAATAAATAAATTCGTATTCGCAGGCAAAAATAAATAAATTCGTATTCGCATTCAAAAAATATAAATAAATATTCGTATTCGCAGGCAATAAATATAATTAAATTCGTATTCGCAGGCAAAAATAAATAAATAAATTCGTATTCGCAGGAAAAGAATACAAATAAATTCGTATTTACACGAAAAAATACGAATATATTCGTATTTACACGAAAAAAAAATACATATATCGTATTTACACGAAAAAAATTGTAATCGTATTTTTTTTTTTTTTTCAGTAAATACGGATGTATTTATATTTTTATCCTGAATACGAATATATGCGTATTTTTGCTGTAAATATGAATATATTCGTATTTTTTTCGTGTAAATACGGAGTTATTTGTATTTTTTCCTACGAATACGAATTCATTTGTATTAATTTTTCCTTCGAATACGAATTTATTTGTATTTTTTTCTACGAATACGATTTTATTTGTATTTTTTCCTGCGAATACGAATTTATTTGTATTTTTGCCTGCGAATACGAAATATACGTATTCGAACTAACAAACAAAATATTTTATTTCTCTGCTGTGATTTTGTAAATACAAATGTATATTTATTCAAAAGTGCGAATACAAATAAATTTGTATTTGTATTTGCATATAGCAGTCGTAAAAATAGAATCGTATTCGTATTTACGAATAAAAATAATGCCCAACTCTGGTTGGCATTTAACAAGTTAGGTAATAAATAAATCAAGAAAAAACGAATAGAACTTTTTATTATACCGAACGAATGAAAAAACATAAAGAAAACAATTTCGGCTTCATAATTTTTTTTGAGCAAATAAAACTTTCGAACCAATAAAGACTAGAATTTAGAATACCAAAAGGTTACAAATTAGGCCAGATAATGAAAATACTGTGCTATCTCATATCTTAGAAACCATTAGTGAGAGCTTTTTTTTTTTTAATTTTAAGCAAACAAAACGATAAAATTAACAAAAAATCAGGTTTTAAAATTTTTGAAAACTAGCTAGTAACTACAATCAGTCATTTGTGATTTATCACTGAATTTTGTTTCATTACAACTAATGCTAATAACAAAGGGAGAGGGGATAAACGACATGATTTTAAAAGATGCAACTTTTTTATGGCAATTTTTTTATCTGGAGCCTCTGGAATTATTCCTAGGTTTCAAGTTTTATGTTGAAAGGCTAGTTTCCATTTTTGAAGTTTACAAAGATTTCGATAAAACTCGAAAGAGTTAATTAGTGCTCTTTTATAATTATACATTAACTTTACACATTAATGAAATGGAAGTAACTTTATCTGAATAAATACTACAACAATAAAAAGCACCAAATATTTTTTTTAGGAACAAATAAGGGAGTATAAAAGCACCCACTTTGTGGGTCTAATATATACAATTTTTTTTTCCTTTCACTTTAAATTCTTAAAGTTCCGAATAAAGTAAATCCAATCGCTGATAATGTATCTGACCAAAAATAAAAATTATCCATTTAACAGATTTTTACGTAAACTGGATGACTAATTTTACAATTCTGTAGGTTGACATGGATTTTAGTATACAAACAAAAAAAGAAGGGAAAAAAAATTTCTTTTTCTTCGGTTTTTCTAAAATAATCACAACACTTTTTTCTTTAATTTCCACTTGGCATGTATGGAAAAAAGAAAAACTTATACAACAACTTATTTTTAAAAAATTTCACTTCTTCCTTTTTACAAAAGCGTTTTATTTCTTTATATCATTTTTTTTTAAATAAATCCATCATGATGGATTTCCTGAACACATTTTCAACTTTCTTTTTACATAAAAAAATTAAAATAAAACCACATAATTGTAACTATTTAAGACTAGCATTTTAATAAAAATTAAAAAAAAATATCAGGGCACGGTGTGAACTGTCTGTAGTGAAATCAATTGGACATAGGCCATTTGGGGATTGACTTAAAAATTTTCATGTTTGTATGGAGGACTAATGCCGCAATGAATGTGATTTTTAAAATTTTAATTAAATACAGACTGAAGTTTAAAATTATTTGAAAATGAGATTCAAAATATTAGGATTGAAGTGAGAAATTAGGAGAGAGAGAGATTATTATAGTATTAATAAAAATTAAGTAACGAAAAAACTGGTAGAAATGACATGAACTAAAGGGATTGACTACAGGAGTTCATGTATGTTTCTACTTCGGAAGCGTCGACGTCGATAGGTTTGGCATCAATACGGCAAGTAGGGCATTTCCTTTTCTCCTATAAAAAGAATCAAATTAATTTTTTATGAAGCACCACTTTTGCGATACTTACACTGAGCCAAGGGTCCACGCATTTTCTGGAACTGATGGAAGCAAGGAAGGCGACGTAAGAACTGCAGGGTTTTGAAGGTGTTGAGACAAATGGAACAGCTAGTCTGCTCGCATTTGTGTTTTCGCGCGTTATCTAAACATGATTAACAAAAAGAGGAGTAGCAATGGTGTAATTACCGATAGACAGGTAAGCGTTTGATTTGGGCAGTCGTCAAACCCTCTTGCACGTAGGAAATTGACATGACGACCCATCACTTCCTCAACTCTTCTTTCGATGTACCTCACAAGACTTTCACTTGGCTCGGGTGCCTCATCTTCCTCATCTTCATCGCTCGTCAAGTCGATAATTTCTTCCCTACGGCATCTGGTGCATCTTGAGAATCATCATCTTCAGACGCTTCCGCCAAACTAAAATTAAAATTTTACACTCCGAGCTTTCCTTTTAGTTAAGAAAATACCTCACTAAAGCTTGGACCAGCATGGAAGAAGTTTCAGGCGGCAACTGAGTCCTCATATCTCCATCTTGCAATCTTAAAGGAACATTAAACGTCTTACTATTTTCACAAAAAAACTTACAGAGCACAGAGAACTTCAGATGAGACCATCGCTCTCCAGCTCGTTGCCTTAAAAGGCGAACGCAATCCTGAGGTGACATCCTTAAGTAGACAGAATCTAAAAATTGAACACATTAAAATAAAAAATAAACGTTTATCATAAGGGGGAAAAATATCATAAATCCCAAGTCTCACATTTATCTCCGACTCATTTGTGTCCATGGAAAAATAACCTTGCCTGGGTCCTCTTTTCAGGAGAGTTTCCATCCACTCCATCGCCTGAATCCATTTTAATTTCCTAAAGATAACATATTTTAAATTAAATAGCAGGAAAAAAGGTTTAGAATTTAAAATAAATAATGCATTGTTCACTGGTCTAAATGAGATTGAGTGTAAGCCTTGATGTCCACTGGAAGCAAGATCTCAGTGATTTTTTGTTACACGACAGTGATTTGAGGGAGTGATCATTGAGTTACAGTCACTTGACTTAAAATTCGTTCACGGCCAATAGTCCAGCCTTATACTAAAGGTTTACAAAGTCATAATTAGGGGGCGGATTTTTATGCACTAAAAAACGCTGAAATATGTCATATAAATGCAGAACAACACCCTAAATATGCGGTTAAATATGCACTAATAATGATCAAAATAATCATGAAATTTTCAATTTTTTCAAACTCATAGAAGCAATTACTGTCAAGACGCTTTTCGAAGGATTTTTCGAACAATGAAAAGTACTCACTTTTAAAAAAAGAGCAAAAAAAAAAACGCAAACTTTTAACCGAAACTGTTGTTTCGTTTGTTGAATCGGAAACCATAATCTAACTGTAAAAGACTAAAAAATAAGAAGGTTACCCGGACGCGAAAGAAAAAGGGCGCTCCTGTGGGTAAACATTTAACTATTCTAAGAGAGAATATTTGATGAGGTTTAATTTTTTTTTTTTTTTTTTTTTTTTTTTTTTTTTTTTTTTTTTTTTTTTAAATCTCAGTAGATAAAATATCGACATACGCTATCGAATCATAAATTCCGATTCAAACCGATTCTTTCGCGCCACAAATTCAAAGTGCAAAGAGAACGCATGTAAAGCCGGCAAGTTTTTTTTCAAAATCATCAAAATGAGGACGCCTTCTGTTTAAAAAGACTCAAGTTTGTTCGATTTTTTCTTACCAATACAAGTTTTCAAAAAGAAGGAAGTTGACGGGCCTACGCAGGATCACTCCAAGAAAAGGTTCACTAACCTCACACTTCCCCTGCCCAGTTTACCTAATATAAATCTTTAAAAAGTTGAACCAATAGAACGCTTAAGCCTCCTGCTATACCCCAAGAGCAATAAATGGAAATTCTGTCACAAAAATCTTGCCCAGTTTGCCAAGAAACGATTGGGGTGGTAATTCATGGCTTTCCCCGTCTTTGTCCTTTAGCAAGGCTGTTGGCATCAGAGTTGGGCATTATTTTTATTCATAAATACGAATACTAGTATATTTTTACGATGCTATTTGCGAATACAAATACAAATTATTTGTATTCGCACTTTTGAATAAAATACATTGTATTTACAAAATCACAGCAGAGAAATAAGAATATATTTATTCAATAGTTCGAATACGGTT
>JACGAQ010002277.1:0-43527 GCA_014119065.1 Orius insidiosus | reverse complement strand
TTTTTATTTTTTCAAGGATATTTTAGGTTTTTCTTAAATATAAAAAATGTAATAAGTCATTTAAAATAAAAGAAATTCTCGTTCGAATAAGGGAAATGTTTTGTTTCCGTCTAGACCCGGCAAACCTGCTCACACCTGCCGTTTCTATTCAAACGAAAAAACCGCCCCGCCGACCGTTAGAAATGTCGAAAAGACGATGTGCATTTCTGTAGTTTGTTTTTGTTTTTTTCCTTCGTGAAGACTAATCAATTAGAGGAAAAAAAGATAATTTGACAAAATGAGTAAATCCAGTGGCTCAATATTTCATAAAACTCCACTGGGAACTCTGCTTCATCTTCCGGGTAAGTTCGACCACCTTGCTCCTTTAGATCAGATCCTTTTTAATTGCTTCCTTGTTTCTGTATCTATCTAAAATTAGTTTTTAAAATCCCATAGTCTTGTTTACTATTAGCTTTGTTCCAACCGCAGTTTGAAATTGAAACTCCTGGAGCATGCGCAGAAGGATCTGCACGTCAAATTTGACGTCAGATGCCTTCAGATTTGACGGAACGAACGTCGAAATGACGTTAAATCCTTCTGCGCATGCTCCAGAGTTTTAAACTGCGGTTGGAACAAAGCTAAAGACATGAAAATGCTATTTATTTTAAAAAAAGTACCTTGAAACGTTGGGTTTCTCATATTTATTTCTTTAGGAGCAGGACACCAACATCAACGAGGGCCAAATTAACTACAAAAACCAGGGTTGGCCAAAGAACTCCGTCAAAATTGACTCCTGGAAGAGACGAAAATGCGCTTCCATTTTCAACTCCTAAATGTGAAACTCCGCTGACGTCTCGATCGAAAACAGGGTCGACGACTCCTGGAAAAAGCGACTTTTCAAGAGCGAACAAAACTCCTTTGTCTTCTTTCAACTCCGCACTGCCAAGTCTCCCTCTGGAAAAACAGTTTCTTCTTCCCATACAGTCTTGACTCCTGGGAAAAAAGATAGAATACTTGTCGAATTTAAGTATGTCACATGTTTTTATTTTTTTCATAATTAATTTTTTTAGTGATGACATTTGTTTACCCCAAAACGTCTTTATTCTGATAACTGTGAAACTTCTGTGACTGTAACATCGACTTCAAAAGTTTGTATTGAAACACCGATGAAGAAAAAAGGATCTCCATTTTTGAGCCCTTGAATAGATCGCACTCCACAAGTTCTATTGTCCGGAATGCAAAATCGCAGTCGAATACGCCAAATATTTTGAAACGATATCATTCAGAAGCTCGACTTTCTTCGGAATCTCCATCGTCGGTCAGTTCGACTGCTCGAGCGATGAAGGAGAAATTAGTCGAGTCACTGTCGGTGTTCGGGTCAGACCGTTACATCCGAGGTTAAATTTTTGTACAAAAAAGGATTTGAAAAAATGTTATCATTTTAGGGAGCATGGCAATTCAATTTTTGTTAAAGGCAACGAAATAAGAGTAGCCAGCGATATGAACAATGTCCTTCGATTTACATACGATAAATGCTTCGCATCATCCGGACCAGATGCTACATCTCAAGAAGATGTTTACCAAACTCTGGTTAAACCACTTGTCGATAACGCATTCGAAGGATATAATGCCTCTCTTTTTGCTTACGGTCAAACAGGATCAGGAAAAACTTATAGGTAAGTTATTCAGTTTTTAAAAAAATGATGAAAACACTTTTTTTTCAGCATGATGGCATTTAAGGTGGTACAGAAATAACGAAAGATACAGGAATAATACCAAGATTCTGCAACGAGCTGATCTCAAGAGTTTTGGACATGACGATACCAATTCTGGCGATTCAAACAAACCTAGCTCATCGACTATCGAAATATCATATTTAGAAGTCTACAATGAAAAATACATGATTTGTTGGTCCCCGAACCAAATACCTTAAAAGTCCGTGAACATCCAGTAACTGGCCCATATGTTGTCAATTTGACCAAAAAAAATGTTACAACATTTGAAGATTTTCAGGTATGAATTGAATCTTTTAAATTTTTTATTTGATGAATTTTAGCATTGGTTGGAAATCGGGAATAAAAAACGTGCGACGGCTGCCACAGAAATGAACGACACAAGTTCACGATCTCATTCTTTGTTTACTGTGATTCTACTCAAACTTTTGTTCAGGTATTATAGCTTTGTCCCAACCGCAGTTTGAAACTTCTGGAGCATCCGCAGAAGGATGGACGTCAAATTTGACGTCAGATGACTTCAGCTTTGACGGACAAAAGATTCGGACGTAGTCAATTTTCTGCATTCTGCGCATGCTCCAAGAGTGTTATAGGGTTATTGCGATACTTCCGTATATCGAATATCATTTTCCTTCCAATATTTGCGATATTGTACCGTATTTTCCTTCCGAATATCGGTTCATCGATATTTCCTTCCGATATTTTTCCGATATATTCCTTCCGATATATCGATACTGTTACATATCCGAAAGAAAAATGACCACACGATAACTGTTCGATGCGATATCACGATATTGGAATTATCATATTCTCCTTCCGATATTTGCGATATTTCCTTCCGATATATCGGTTGATCCGATATTTTCCTTCGATATATCGTTCATCTATATTCCCTTCCGATATTTGCGATATTTTCCTTCCATATATCGGTTCATCTAATTATTCTCCTTCCGATATTTGCGATATTTTCAATCTCCTTCCGATATTTGCGATATTTTCTGATATATCGGTTCATCGATATTTTCCTTCCGATATCGGTAATATTCTCCTTCCGATATTTGCGATATTTTCCTTCCGATATATTGGTTCATCGATATTTTCCTTCCGATATATCGGTTCATCGATATTTTCCTTCCGATATATCGGTTCATCTAATATTCCCTTCCAATATATCGGTTCATCATATTTTCCTTCCGATATATCGGTTCATCCGATATTTTCCTTCCGATATATCGGTTCATCCGATATTTTCCTTCCGATATCGGTTCATCCGATATTTTCCTTCCGATATCGGTTCATCGATATTTTCCTTCCGATATATCGTTCATCCGATATTTTCCTTCCGATATCGGTTCATCTAATATTTTCCTTCCGATATATCGGTTCATCCGATATTTTCCTTCCGATATATCGGTTCCCGATATTTTCCTTCCGATATCGGTTCATCCGATTTTTCCTTCCGATATCGGTTCATCCGATTTTTGAAAAATCGTATCGGATAAAATATTGGAAGGAAGTCCATATCGAATCAACCCTAATCAAAACTGGAAAAAGCTATTATTTGTTAAGATTAAGGTTGGTGACCATTTGTCCAAATTTATAGGTTGAAGATGAAGGGAAATGGTCGCATGACCATACTAGAAGAAGCCAAATAAATTTAGTCGACTTGGCTGGGAGTGAACGGATTGCTCACACATCAGTTTCTTCAGATAGACTAAGAGTATGATTTTATTAAATTTTATTACACAATTTCATTTTTTCTTAACAGGAAGGTGTTAGCATCAATCGTTCTCTTTTAACTCTTGGAAAAGTCATCACTGCTTTAGTAGAAAGATCGTTCGTTCCATACAGAGAATCTGTGCTTACTTGGCTTTTAAAGGTTAGTAAAACATCTTTCACAAATGATTTGTGGGCGAAAGTTGGAGGTTTTTAAGGCGTAGTAAAACAGGTTTTGCATGCTAAAAAAAAAATATTTTTCAAAACATTTTTATTACTTAAAGATAAATACACACAATAAACATTATAAAAAAACTAGCGTTCTAATTAAGTAGCAAAAAAAGCCTTAAAGGCTATAAAATTTGAAAATTTAACAATTTGTCTTTTCAGTCGGTTTTAGAATTTTGAGTTTTTTTAAATGCACAGCAAGATTCTAGGTACAACAAAGCATCTTAAATTAACCATCACCTTTTTTTAAAATTGATCTATTCTTCAGATTCTTCAAGAATTCCGTTTTTTTTTTTGGCACATTCGATTTTTTGATCGAATGTAGTTGGAAAGAACTCGTTTCTGGTTTTCACGACAAAGTTGGCAATTGTGTTTGGTTGTCTGTCCTTGAGGTTTTGTTTTGAAATTAGGTTCTGGAAATAAAATATATTATTGCTAAGGTGACTCTTATTAAGGATGTCTGCTCTTTGAATTTTAAATTAGTTCGATTATCTTTTCGTTTGAAATTCTGACAGCAGATTTTATAAAAACCTTTTTATTCTTCTGTGTTTCTTAGCAACTTATACTAATTTTGGGGAGGGTCAGAACCCCCAAAATTGTACTGAAACCTTCTCTTAATTTGGTACATTTGTCTTATTTTTGCGTTTAGCCGTTTAACTTTAGACACTAAATTCCATGTGTGTTAGCGAATGTGCGGTTCGCTATAATGCATTTTGAGTAGCAGAAATGTTACCGTTCACCATAAAAAATCTGCAACTCACATAAAAAAAATAGTCAAAACGTTCACCATAATGATTTGAACATAATACATCTCACCATAAGAGAGATTTAACACTTGTCGTTTCGACATAAAATTTGTCGTTTCAACATAACGCAGTTGAGTATAAGGAACTTTCATTTTAAAGAACTTGTCGTTTCTTTGTCGTTTGGGCATCATCTCACCATAAGCTAGGGACAGGTGCAAGCCTATTTTTGCCGGTTAAAACGTGATTATGGCGAAACGACAAAATCCTTAAAACTTGACAGTTCAACATAATGCAATTCACACATCCTAGCGACAGGAAAAAATTAACCCCCTTGTGTCAAAACGAGCTGATCCCATTGGCTGCCTGCTTGCTTTTCTAGTTTATGGTGAGATGCTTTATGTTGAATTGCACTATGGTTAACTGTCAAGTTTTAATGTTTTTGTCGTTTCGCCATAATCATGTTTTAAATGGCAAATTTAGGCTTGCTCTTTGGCTGTCCCTAGTTTATGGTGAGATGTATTATGCCCAAATGACAGAAACAGTTTTATGGCGAAACAAGTTTAAAAAAGCATTATGGTGACTATCACTTTTCTTATGTCAACTTGCATTTATTGAAAAAGTCGTTATGGCGAAACGCTTTATGCTCAAAATTTTGGAACTTTTGAGAGCTTTATGTTCAATGCTCTATGGCGAACTACTGATTTTTTATGTGGAAATGCAGATTTTTTATGTACAACTGCTGTAGGGGAAATGCGTTATGTTGAACGGTGTGTCTGATAATTTTAAGGGACCTACTCAAATTCCATTATCGTTGCTACCTTGTGCTATTTAGATTAAAAGAATTTAGAATTATTGAACCTGACATTAACAGATTTGCAAACATTTTAAAGAAAACATGTGGACATTGTTCAACTTTTTTTACACTGTTAATGAGATAAAGAGCTCTGATTTTATTTAATTTAATCTTTTTATCATTAAGGTCAATGGCTCTTATCACGGTTGAGTTTTATAATATCTTTTTTTAGACATATCGTTCTTTTTTTTTTTGATAATGGAAAAATTCGAGAAGTGAAGGGCGTTGGGGCATCCCTTTTGTTAATTTCATTGACCCCGTTTTTTGCCAACGAGAAGCTGGTCACGTAGTCCCGGACCTACTGCGTAATTTCACCACCCCTCGACCCAATTATGTTCGATCATACGAAACAACCCCTTAACTAAAAAAAATACTACAAAAAGATACTATTTTACTATTTCCTTCTCGCTCATTAAACAATTTCCACTTTTTAGCTGTTGGTGAAAATTTCTCAAGGCCAATTACGATCAATTATTCATATTGTTCCTTCCTTCTTTAAAAGGTTTCGGAAGTAAAAAAATACCTTTGACCTTCAAATTCTTAGTGTTATTTGAGCTCCCTTCTTGAGTTTTTTCCTCTTTACGTTTATCGAAACCTTGAATAAAAACAAAGGTTGATGCATATAGATATCTAATTTTATTTTTTTGATATAATTTACCGTACCTAACGCATTCATCGATTTTCAATGCATTTTATTTTAACTTTCTCTGAGAAAAGAAGCACTCCATGTATTTTGGGAGAAGAGGGGGGAATTCGATTTCTGCCACCCAAAAAAAGGCATATCTGCATCATTTCTTGCCAACGTGTGATTGGGTCACGTAGCCCGAAGACCTACTGCGTAATTTCACCATCCGCTTTAGGCCTAATTTTTGGGTTAACCTAATCTGTATGACCTCAGGAAATGTTAACAGCCCCTCAAAATGCCCTTAAGAAAATACCTAAAATTATATTCGCGTCCGTTCCTATTGGCCAATATCCATCAAATACCAAAATCTTTACCAAAAAACTGATATACAGGGTGTCCGGAAACACATGGCACACGTCTGGGAGAGCGTTAAAAAGTGGTTTTATGAAAAAAAGTTAAATTTAAACCCCCCTTAATTTGGATCAAAGAATTTGATGGTGTAGTTTAAAATGCGTTTGGATATACAGGGTGTCCCAAACAGAACCTAACTTCGTTATTTCAAACGAGAACCCCTATTTTTTTATTTCAGATTCGTAATCTACGCAAATTTCAATGACCATTTTGACAACTAAACATCAAATTTTAGCGTTTTTCGCCTAAAATCCGTTAAAAGAGACTCATCTTTTCCTAATTCCACTTCTGTTTTTTCCGAAGTTTCAACTATTCCGAAGTTTCCAAATTATGGCCGAAAGAAAAATTCCTTTAAAAAAATCGCTAATTTTCATTTCTGAAGTAAGAAATTTGGGTTCTAACTTGAAAAAAGTCCGTTAGCGACGACATCTCGTGATGCAGAATGCGAAGATGCTTTAATTTATCATAGTTGGAAACTTCGGACAATAAGAAGTGGAATTAAAGGGTCTCTTAGGCCGATTTTAGCGCGAAAAACGCTAAAATTTGACATTTTTTAAAGTTGTCAAAAATGTTCATATGAATAGTCAAATTATTTTGAAATTTTGCGTAGATTACGAATCTGAAATAAAAAATAAGGGTTTCTCATTTGAAATAATGAAGTTAGGTTCTGTAGGGGGTACCCTGTATATCCAAACGCATTTTAAACTACACCATCAAATTCTTAGATTAAATTAAGGGGTTTTACTTTTAACTTTTTTTCATAAAACCACTTTTTAACGCCCTCCCAGACGTGCCATGTGTTTCCGGACACCCCGTATACAGCAAACAGTCATGCCTCCATACTCGAGAAAATAGATGAATGAAAATCGAAAATTTTTAATTTAATTATGTTTGATATTATTTTTTAAATCTTTCCTCTTCAAACATTTGTCTTAAGGACAGGAATCGTAAATTCCTGTTCTTTTTGGTCAAGATTCTTCAACCGACCCTGCAACTTAAAAAAAATTTCGTATCGTTTCTAAACCTTTTTTAGCAAAAACAAAAAAAATGGCGTTTACTCGCTATCTCTTGTTTACAATTTCTTTTAAAATAATCGCGTATAATGATGCACTCGCTGCGTAGTAAAATGACGAGTCTGCTAATAATAATTCGGAAAAAAAAAAATGTTTTATGAACGGAGGATTAACGTCACGTTGATAATAGCGAAGTTACGATTATGAGTCAGAAACAAGGATGTACCTGAAACTACGTTTTTTTCTGCTTTTAATGGGCCCTCTAATTTTTTAAGGTCGTTTGGATCTCTACGTGTTAAACGGTTTTTTCAAATATCGCCCTATTTGCGAAATTTTGTTCTTCGTTAGATTTTTTGTCATTCCTTTCTCTCAACTCTTGCAAAAATAGTGACTGATGCATTTTTTATCCTTGAGAAACTCTCCGATTTCTAAAAATTTAATGTTATTTGGACAGAACTGAAGATTTTCTTTTGATTGACCCAACAAAAAAACTGCGACGGTCATTTCCTTGTAGGGTTTGTCGTACTGTCGTTCTTTCGTGGTTTTATGCTTCGTTGGGTTTTTATATTTTTATTGTTTTAGTATCCTTCGGTTGGGATAATTTTCGGTGCAAATGAACTCCAATTTTTTATAATCCTTGAAATTAGAAGTTCAAGGGGAAAAAATAAGAAAAGTCGTATTTTCTTGATTTACAAGAGGCATTTTTCCACTTGACTAATTGAGGATGAAGTTAACTTTTCTAATCAAGATATTATATTTCTGTGTGGACTAGAGTTGGGCGTACATATTCATATTTTATTAAAAATTCATAACGTTTTTTAAATTCACAACTTTTTAAAATTTATTTCAAGTACTAGTCTGGAGCTGGCCCCGACGGAACTTCCTTAAAGAGAAGTAACAATATAGGGGGAAGTATATGGGAGGGGAAGTATATGGGAGGGGAAGTATAACGGAGTGGGAAGTATGTGGGAGGGGAAGTATAACGGAGTAGGAAGTATATGGAGGGGAAGTATAACGAACGGGGAAGTACTAAGTTTTTTTGTAAAAAAAAAAAATTTGTTTCGGAAAATTTTCCGGTTTTTTCTTTCTTTTTCTTTTTTTTTGTTTGAAAAATTTTAAGTCTTTTTTCGAAAAATTTTCTAAGTGTCAAGGTAGGTTTTTGTCCAAAAAAATTTTTTTTTTTTTTTTTTTTTTTTTTTTTTTTTTTTTTTTTTTTTTTTTTTTTTTTTTTTTTTTTTTTTTTTTTTTTTTTTTTTTTTTTTTTTTCGAAAAATTTTCTAAGTTTTTTTTTTTGAAAAATTTTCTAAGTGTCGAGGTAGAAATAATGGGCTCTTTGGCCTAGGGATGTGCCTCTCGTAAAGGGTAGAAGTACGAAATTCTCCCTACTAATAAAAATAGTAATTAAAAAGTGGCAATTTTTTTGCACCAAAAATTCTTAAAAAATATTAGGAGTAATTGGTGAAAATTTGGTGAAAATCGGATTAACGGTTCGGCCGCAGCGAATTTTTAAAATTTTTCGAAATTCAAAAATCCCCCTCGTTACATTCTTCTTCACTGGCTAAAGAAATTTTGGTGAAAATCGGATGAAAATTGTGGCCGTAAAGTGTTCCGGAAAAAAATGCTACGGACGGCCGGCACCACAGACAAAGTGAGATCGGTAAAGATCAATATTCGATTTGACCCTCCGGGGTCTGGAAGACCCTTCCCCAAAAAACCCGACGTCGAGGGTATCGCAATAACTTCTTTAAGGAAGTTAATAATGGTGGGGTGGACATTGAGCGAGGACGAAGACGTCAAAAAAAAAAAAAGAAACAATTTGTCTGCTCACATAAAATGCTTTTTTATGAACTTAATTAAAATTTAGTTTGAAACTCCTGGAGCATGCGCCGAAGGATTTGCACGTCACTTTGACGTCAGTTGACTTCAGATATGACAGGAAAACGGTTTCAACGACGTCAATTCGACGTCCAAATCCATCTGCGCATGCTCCTCGAGTTTCAAACCAGTTTCAAATGTGGTTGGAACGAAGCTTAATAAAATGAATGTGAATTATTGGATACACTGTGTTCAGAAGTAATGGATTACCCATTTTATTTTTTAAACTATTTAAGGTAAGAAAACGTTTTAACTTAAACGAATTTTTATTGTGGTGTACAGGGTGTCACAGGTAAAATCAAAATTCAATCATCAAAATTTGATGTCTCAGGTAAATTTTAGAGCAAATAACGCTAAATTTGGCATTTTTTAAAGTTTTCCAAACAGATCATATGAATAGTCAAATCAACTTGAAATTTTGCATAGATTACGAATTTGAAATAAAAAAATAGGGGTTATCATTCAAATAATGAAGTTGATGTCGCTCAGGGACACCCTGTACAAGAAAGAAAGTTTATTTCCAAAAAGTTCTTAAGGCCTTCTGATTGTACAGGTGGATTAATTTGAGGACACGTGGATTAAATTGAAAATATTCAAGTTAAAACTTTCTGCTGTTATGTAATCGGAGATAGCCGGTATGGGATGGGGAAGTACTTCCGCGGGAGAGATCTTTTAACCCAGCGCGGCCGCGGTCGTCTATTTTTAGACGCCATTCGTATTACGTCCGAACTCTGTTCCCATTCCACGTTTGACTAATTGCGAATGACCTAATGTTTCTAATCATTTATTTATTCAACTTCCTAGATTCGAGGTTTCCTTAATTGCCAAAATGTCTTTAAATTTTACAATGTCATTTATTTGTCATTGAGTAAAAAATACTTTTCTTAATTAGTTTTCCCATTTTCCTCGTTATTCAATTTTTTTTTCCAGATCAACCGTTTTTTTGTCAGCTAAAATTTTTATTTTGTGAAAAATTTTTTGTCTAAAGCCTATATTTCTACACAGTCGATAGGCATTTTCGTTATATTCCTGTTATTTGAAGGTTTATGGATAAATAAAAGTCTTTTAATTTATCGCTATCGTAAGACCTCATATAATTTTTTTTTAACTTAAGGAAGTTTTTTTTAGTTGAAAGGGACCTAGTATTTTTCCTTGACCCTTTTTTTCCCTTTACGAAATCTACCTGTAAAAATAAATCTTTTAACCTTTTTTTTCTGTAATTTGCTCAAAAATCGTAAAATTTTTATTAGAATGAATTTTTTAGTGAGAAATTGCGATTTTTAATTAATTAAAATTTAAACGCTTTGATATATTAAAAAAAAAGGGTCTTATCTCGAGTAGAAGATAGCATCTGAAAATTTACCATTTTACCTGTTTGGAATAAATTAATTTATTTTTCTTACCTTTCACTTTCGGTTTTTCCAAATATTCGTATTTGTCGTAGATCGCCCCTCGCGCTGAATAATAATTAAAATTTTCGCTCATGTATAGAAGATCCATTTTGATAAAATTTATTTTAAAAAAATTTTCTAAATTTTTTTACTACGAATGCATGGACACACCCAACTTGATGCTTGGCGTCTGTCTGAACTCAAATCTAGCGGCCAACGGGCTTCGGGTTGTTTATGTTTACAGGCGAGAAGTCACGAGACACCGTGGGAGGGGAGGTCGCTCTTCCCTCCTTTTTTTTATTTACTCCCGCCCTTTTTGTTCGTATATACGCAGTAAAATTGACTTACTAATTATGTATTTTTCATTATTCTAAATATGTACTTAAGCCCCTTTCATCGATGACGCGTGGTTGTTTGATGTAACCAAACTTTTAATTTGCATCGCAAAAAAAAGTACTAGTTTGAAGAGCTTCCAACGAAAACTTCCTCAAAGAGAAGTAAAAATGTAGGAGGGAAGTATAACAGAGGAGGAAGTATAACGAAGGAGAGAAAGCACAAAGGGGGGAAGTATATAGAAGGAGAGGAAGTAAATAAAAGGATAAGTGTAACGGAGGGGGATTTTTTTTTCAAAAAATTTTCTAAGTTAACTTCCTTAAAGAAGTTATTGCGATACCCTCGACGTCGGGTTTTTGGGGAAGGGTCTTCCAGACCCCGGAGGGTCAAATCGAATATTGATCTTTACCGATCTCAACTTTGTCTGTGGTTCCGGCCGTCCGTAGCATTTTTTCCGGAACACTTTACGGCCACAGTTTTCATCCGATTTTCACCAAATTTTTACACAAATTTCTTTAGCCGGTGAAGAAGAATGTAACGAGGGGGATTTTTGAATTTCGAAAAAATGGCGGAGATATGTCTGTTTGAAATTTTAAAAAAATTCGCTGCGGCCGAACCGTTAATCCGATTTTCACCAAATTTCACCAATTACTCCTTATATTTTTTAAGAATTTTGGTGCAAAAAAATTGCCACTTTTTAATTACTATTTTTATTAGTAGGGAGAAATTTCGTACTTCTACCCTTTACGAGAGGCACATCCCTAGGCCAAAGAGCCCATTATTTCTACCTCGACACTTAGAAAATTTTTCGAAAAAAAGAACTTAAAAAATTTTTCAAAAAAAAATAAAAAAGAAAAAAGAAAAAAGAAAAAAAAAAAAACCCGGAAAATTTTTCGAAAAAAAAAATTTTTTTTTACAAAAAAAAACTTAGAAAATTTTTCGAAAAAAAAAAATGGAAAAAAAAGGAAAACCCGGAAAATTTTTCGAAAAAAAAGAACTTAGAAATTTTCGAAAAAAAAAAAGGAAAACCTGGAAAATTTTGGAAAAAAAAATAAAGGAAAACCCGGAAAATTTTTCAAAAAAAAGAACTTAAAAAAATTTTTTCGAAAAAAAAAAAAAAAAAAGGAAAACCGGAAAATTTTTATACTTTCCCTCCCTATACATCCCCTTCCTTTATACTTCCTACTCCGTTATACTTCCCACCCGTTATACTTCCCCCTCCGTTATACTTCCCCCTCCGTTATACTTCCCCCTCGTTATAATTACCTATTGTTACTTCTCTTTAAGGAAGTTCCCGTCGGGGCCAGCTCCAGACTAGTACTTTTTTTTTAATTTTAATTTTTTTTTTCAAAAATTTTTAAGCTTTTTTCGAAAATTTTTGAAGTTTTCTTTTTAAATTTGCATTTTTTTTTTTCCAAGTATCAAGGTAGAAATAATGGGATTTTTGCCCATGGGAGGTCTCCATATTTTACCAAAAATTCTTTAAAAATATAAGGAGTAATAGGTGTAAATATTTTTGGCCGCAGCGAATTTTTTAAAATTTCAAACAGACATTTTTTCGGAATTCAAAAATCGCCCGTTTTTTGTTCTCTGACTAAAGAAAATTTAATGAAAATCTGGTGAAAATCGGTTGAAAATTGTGGCCATAAAGTTTTCCGGAAAAAAAATGCCACGGACGGACGGCCGGCACTACAGACTAACTTGAGATCAGTAAAAATTAATAAAGCAATAAACAAAATCAAGAAATCAATCAATAAATACAATTTGAAAAAAACTTAAAAATTTTTTGTCGAAAAAAATTTAAAAAATAACTTTTAAAATATTTCATGGGAAAAAAATTAGACAATTTTTCAAGAAAAATTTGTCTAAATGCTTGAAATTATTCTTCCCCTCCTTTTCTACTTCCCCATCCTTATACTTCCCTCTCCTTGAATTTCCCCTCCTTTATACTTCCCCCTCCTTAAACTTCCCCTCCGTAATACTTCCCCTCCTATTTTCCTTCTCTTTAGAAGTTTTGTTGGAAGCTCTTCGTTTATTTCTTGTTAAAGATTTTTGGGAGTTGGTTTGGTTTAAAAAAAAAAACTTTCTACAAAAATGTGAAACGTTTTTATCATTTTTTATTTGCCAATAGGCATCAAGCGCTTTCCTTTGGTCTTTGCCTCCCACAACTATTCGATAATTAATCATCTTCAAGAGGAGGATTAAGATGTCTGTGTTTAACTTTTCATTTTGTTGATACTTTTTTATCTTTTTGTTTACCCCCTTTTTATCGCTAATTTTATCTTTTTATTACCTATACTAATCAATTATGTTTGACCATATTTTTCGTATTCTAGGACAGCCTTGGTGGAAATTCGCGAACGACTATGCTTGCAACGGTGAGCCCGAACAGCGCCCACATTGAAGAGTCGGTTGCAACTTTAAGATACGCTAGTCAAGCAGATCGATTGTCAATACTGTCAGAATTAACGAAGCCCCACAAGATAAAATGATAAGGTTTATTGAATTTTTATTTTCCAATTTTTCAGTAGGTCGGTTATCAATGCCTTTGACTCTTACCATGGAGCTCGCATACTGGCATATCTTTCTCCCTCAAATTATTTAACGTGTTTCTTATTTTAGGGAACTTAAAGAAGAACTTGAGCGTTTAAAACAGGAGAAAAACAACGATTTTGAATGTTCGAAAAATATTGTTTCTCCAGCTTTAGAAAACGAGTTAAAGGAAGCTAATTCTGAGTTGATCAAGGCGAAAGAGGAGCTTGTTTTCTCAAAAGGAATGCTCGGCGAAGCAACTAAAAAAATAACCGACTATGGCGACCAGCTGAAAATTCTTCAGGATGAAAAATCAAAATTGTTAAACGCCATTAAAAAAATTGAATCTGAAAAAACAGAGTTTGAAAAAAATTCAAAAAAGTATGAGGAGAAATACAACGATTTAGTTGCTAAAGTCGATTCAGAACTGGAACAGAAAAACTTTTTATGTCATCTGCTGAACGTGAAATCGAAAAGCTCATGAAAGAATACAACGATTTAAAAAATGAATGTGATTCGACCAAACAAAAACTTGAAAAATCAAAATCTTTTGAAGTTGAAAATGAAATTTTAAGAAAAGATCTTGACAAAAACTTGGAATTAGTTCCAGAACTCCAAAATCAGATAAAGGACCTCAAAAAATCGTTGGCGCAAATAAAAACTGACCTAAAAGATTCAAAAAAGGAGTCGGACAGAATGAAAAATTTGAATGATGAACTCAATTTTAAAATAGAATCGCTTGAAAGTTCCAACGAAAAATTGAAGGAAAGCAACCAACTTAATATTTCGCAATTAAAAGAGAAAAATGATGAAAAAATGAAGTTGGAAGATAATTTATATAAGATTTCCGAAGAAAATAAACGTCTACAATCTTTTGAAGTTGAAAATGAAATTTTGAGAAAAGATCTTGACAAAAACTTGGAATTAGTTCCAGAACTCCAAAATCAGATAAAGACCTCAAAAAATCGTTGGCGCAAACAAAAACTGAAGTTAAAGATTTAAAAAAGGAGTCAGACAGAATGAAAAGTTTGAATGATGAACTCAATTTTAAAATAGAATCGCTTGAAAGTTCCAACGAAAAATTGAAGGAAAGCAACCAACTTAATATTTCGCAATTAAAAGAGAAAAATGATGAAAAAATGAAGTTGGAAGATAATTTATATAAGATTTCCGTGGAAAATAAACTTCTACAATCTTTTGAAGTTGAAAATGAAATTTTGAGAAAAGATCTTGACAAAAACTTGGAATTAGTTCCAGAACTCCAAAATCAGATAAAAGACCTCAAAAAATCGTTGGCGCAAACAAAAACTGAAGTTAAAGGTTTAAAAAAGGAGTCAGACAGAATAAAAAGTTTGAATGATGAACTCAATTTTAAAATAGAATCGCTTGAAAGTTGCAACGAAAAATTGAAGGAAAGCAACCAACTTAATATTTCGCAATTAAAAGAGAAAAATGACGAAAAAATGAAGTTGGAAGATAATTTATCTAAGATTTCCCAGGAAAATAAACGTCTACAAGATAAGATGAAACAATCAAAACAGCAAAACGAAATTTTGTCTAAAAAACTTCAGAAATCTGAGGAAGAATGTGCATCGCTTTCCATAAAACTAAATGCCATCAATGACTAAAAAAAGATTTGAAGCAATAAAAGAAGAAAATGGAAAGCTCAAAGAAGAAATGCAAGTCAAAAAAAGCGAAATACAAATTTTGGAAGAAAAATTGTCCAAAAACGAAGAATATCGAGTTCTGAGTGAAAAAAATGAAAATTTAATCAATGAGAGGGATAATAAAATTAAAATGTTGGAAGAAGAACTGAGCAGAAACATGTCCGAATTTAAATTTGTAAGCGAACAACATGTGACTTTTGGAGACAACGAAAATGAAGAGATTTTATCTTTGAAATGCGAAAACGAAAAGTTATCGTCGATCATCGACTCCAAAACTAAGGAGATGAACATCTTGGAAGAAGAACTCAATAAAACATCCGAAGAACTCCGGCAGCTGACCCAAAAACTAAAAACTTTAAAAGAAAACTCAAGCCGTTCTGACAAAGAGCGAGAAATCAAATGCGATCGTTACAAACTCACAATAAAAAGTTAGAATCATTAATCGAAGAAATTAAAAATGAAAACAAAATATTGAAAGAAAAACTCCACAAGAAAAAAGAAAAACAAAAATTATACACTAAGAAGTCAAAAGCTTAACAGATACATTAAAAGAACGTGAAAAACAAGAAGAAGACATTTCTCTCTTAAAAGAACAGAATTTAGAATTTGTATCAAATCTTGAAAAAACTTACAAGATTGTATGGAACGCAATCAAAAGTTGAGTATCGACATTGAAATGAAAAACGCTGAAAAAGAAATTTTGGAGAGAAACGTTAACAAGACCAACGACGAATGTCGGTTTTGACTCAGCAACTGACGATTTCAAGCGAAATTTGTCTCAGCTCGAGGCAGACATTGAGTCGAAAGAACGGGAAGTTAAGAAACTCACAACGAAAACAAACAAGCGAAAAATGGAATCGGAGCTAATCAAAAAGTTGGAGTCATCGTCAGAGGTGATGCAAAACCAGATCGTCTTACTTGAAACTCAACTTCAAAAAGAAAAAGCCGAAAAAATTAAACTCGAACAAGAAAATAACTTATTGAACGCCCAAATCAAAGAAAAACCAGACATCTTTCAAAGTAAGTAAATTATTTGTCTTTATCACTTTTGACGTTTATTTTCAGAAAAAGATAAAGCCCGCCAGCAAAAAGAACGGGACAAAGCAAAATCCAAGCTCAACGAGAAAGAAGAGATCTGCGAAAATTTGAAAAGTAAGCGTCTACGTTTCTGTTGTTTTTGATTTTTACTAACACATTTCTTTTTCAAACTAACCTGTTATTAACATCTAATTTTTTTGTTAAGTTTTTTTGTTTTGTTGAATTTCTCTTTGTTGTATCTTTGTTAATTTATTATAATAAACCCAATTTTAAAAAGGTTAACGAATTTAATTAATAAAAACCTAACCTTCTTTTAAAAAAGTAAGTAATTCCTTTTTTTGAGGGTTCTTTAATGCTTTAATTCTAATATTTAGGCACTTTTTAAAATTTATTTTGGCTTTATTAACTTTTTTTTCCTTTTTAGAAGATCTGGAAAACAAGGATAAATATATAGCGAGTGTTGAGGCGCAGGTTAAATCGCTCAACGAAGAAAAACTTACACTTATTAAAGCAATGTAACATTTATATTAATTAAAATGATTTTTCAACATTAATTTTTAGGGAAAAGCAGTTTTCGGACAGTTTCGTTCACGATAGCCAACCGACCCTTCGTGAAAATAATCGCCTCAAAAGAGATTTGGTAATTTCTTGTTTATTCAGTTTATTATGTTTAAAACCTGGAAACTTATTTCCGTTTTTCCCCAAAATATTGGTTTTTCTCAACTGTTTATTACTGCAGAATATTCTTGAACAACGATTGGAAAATAAAATAAAGAAAAATGAGACTCTGAAGGAAAAGCTGAATAAATTTGAAGACATCATAAAGCTTATTCTTGAAGAAAAAATAAGTTTAAAGAAGCAACAGGTAATTTAAAGTTTAAGTTTTTATGTTTATAATTATTTTAATTGTAGGCCATGTTGGAGAATAAGGAAAGGAAATCGTATGATTTCGTCATGAACCTTTCTTTCCCTCATCATTTAGAGCACTTGACCAGAAAAGCCAGACGTTTTGTCGAATTATACCAAATTCCTTATGTAAGTTCAATGTTTTATTATTTTAAAATCCATATTTGCCTAAGTGGGTCAGTGGTCAAGTTCTTGCACTCCATACCATGGAAGGATTTTCCAGGAAAAAATGGAAGCTCTGATATCCTGAAACTCCCAGTATTAATTGTGTTTTTCTGTCTAAAAACCTAGGAAAAACTTCTGATGTTTGTCAAAAAACCTAGAATCACTAAAAATCTTGTTAAAATTCTGTTTCTGTCATAAAATTGAGGAAAACTTCTGAAAATCCTTAATGACAATGCAGCTTCCCTGAAAGTCCTGATTTTTCTTTTAACTTCCTTAAGAAGTTATTGTGATTCCCTCCATGTGGGTTTTTGTGTAAGGGTCTTTCAGACCCCGGAGGTTCAAATCGAATATTGATCTTACGATCTCAACTTTGTCTGTGGCGCCGTTTTTTTTTTTTTTTTTTTCAACCGTTTTTCACCAAATTTTTTTAGTCAGTGAACAAGAAACTAACAAGGGCGTTTTGAATTTCGAAAAAATGGCGGAGATATGTCTGTTTGAAATTTTAAAAAATTCGCAGCGGCCGAACCGTTGGTCCGAATTTCTCCAAATTTTCACCAATTACTCCTTATATTTTTTAAGAATTTTTGTGTAAAAAAAGATCATTTTTTTACGTTAATTATCATTTTAGTAGGGAGAAATTTCATTCTTCCACCCGAGAGGGACCTCCCTTGGGCAAAAATCCCATTGATACTTAAAAAAATTGTCAGAAAAATAAAAAACTTGGAAAAAACCTCCTAAACTTGAAGACTTAAAGGCTTAAAGAGTTAAAAAAATACTCCTTAAACTTAAAGACCTCCTTAAACTTCCCTCCCTTATACTTCCCTCCTTATACTTCCCCCTCCTTGAACTTCCCTTTTATACTTCCCCCTCCTATAACGTATCTTCTCTTTAAGGAAGTTTTCGTTGGAAGCTCTTTAATACCATGAGGTCAAACACCAGGAGAAAAAAAATTAATATTTTATTATTTCAGGAGTTTGAAATTATGGAAAACGACTTGGTTCTTATAAAGCATCTTCTTCTGAGCGCGAAAGCAGTTTTGCATCATGGAGAGTTCAACGATTGGGTCGAAAAAATTGAAGTAACAATTTTTTTTAAAAATATTTCAATATAACTATTTTAATGGTATTTTATCAGGAGAATTCAAAATGGGAAAAAACATCAGATTCAGAGCTTCCGTGGAAAGTTGATTTTGACGAATACTACAACGACGAGAACGAAATTCCGAAAATACTTCCTCTGCAAAGTCCAGATCGTCCGGATTCCGCCCTCGCACTTGGAACCAAAAGAAGTAAAATCAATTCACAAACTCTCCTCATGTTCGTACTCAGCAATGTTTTACTCGTGCAATTTTCTAGGGCTTGGGCCTTTAGACCCGGTTGAGTGGAGGAAAATGCTCGTCCGAAGGCATGTTAAAGGTATCAAAGAAGATTCGGACGTTTTACTTAAGTAAGTATTGTTTTTTTCCTTTTCTAAATAATAAACAATCTAATTTATTTATTATTTATAGATATTTCCCTGATTCTAAAGACTCAGGAGTTTATTCTGTTTTGACTCGTATTCAAGCTGCTGTTATCCGCCTTGAAGAGATAACTAAAAATGTCATAAAATGACGAGCGTTACCAATTTTATTTTCTATTAGTATCTTGCCCATTATTTATTTGCCCATCCATGACATTTTTTTAGGCATATTTCTTTTTTTAATGTTTTTTTACATCACTTTTATATTTGTATTTGTACTTAATTGTGTAAAAATTTTAACATTGTCTTTAATGTTTTTTAATCAATAAATATTTAAAAGCTTAATTTATTTGTATTTAAACTCACTAGATCAAAGATACGTCTGGAAACACATACGTCTGGGAGAGCGTTAAAAAGTGGTTTTATGAAAAAAAGTTAAATGTAAACCCCCGTTAATTTAAATCAAAGAATTTGATGGTGTAGTTTAAAATGCGTTTGGATATACAGGGTGCCCCCAACAGAACTTCGTTATATAAAATGAGAACCCCTATTTTTTATTTCAGATTCATAATCTACGCAAAATTTCAAGGCTTCAAAATTTTTGGGAGCTCAGTTTTTCGCGGGGAACCCTTTTTGCAGGGTTTTCAGGAGTTTTCCTTGATTTTTAGACGGGGGAAACCCTTTTTTTACTAATTTGAAGCGATTTTCTTACCTTTCCAGCCGAAAAACTTCCATTTTAAAAGGTGTTTGGGCTTCACTTACTTCTATAGATCGAGAAGACCCCTTTTAACCGAATTTACTCTTCGGTTACATTCTTTACATTCTTATGACCATTTTTGACAACTTTAAAAAAATGTCAAATTTTAGCGTTTTTTAAGCATCTTTACATTCACCATCAGGAGATGTCGTCGCTAACTGCCTTTTTTCAGGTTAAAACCCAAATTTCTTACTTCAGAAATGAAAATTAGCGTTTTTTAATGGAATTTTTCTTTTGGACCATAATTTTTGAAAGAGCTACATCTTCTTTTGTAGTTGTGCAAAAAGAAAAATTCCTTTAAAAAACTGCTAATTTTCATTTCTGAAGTAAGAAATTTGGGTTCTAACTTGAAAAAAGGCCATTAGCGACATCTCAGATGCAGAATGCGAAGATGCTTGAATTTTTGATAGTTGGAAACTTGGACAAAAAGAAGTGGAATTTAAAAAAATTAGTCTCTTAGTTCAATTTTAAAGGATTTTAACATGAAAAAGCTAAAATTTGAAATTTTTTAAAGTTGTCAAAAATGGTCATATCAACTTGAAATTTTGTGCAGATTATGAATCTGAAATAAAAAATAGGGTTTCTTTGAAATAACGAAGTTAGGTTCTTGGGGCACCCTGTACATTCAAATGCATTTTAAACTACACCATCAAATTCTTTGATTTAAATTAACGGGGGTTTACATTTAACTTTTTTTCATAAAACCACTTTTTAACGCTCTCCTAGACGTGTGCCATTGTTTCCGGACACCCTGTACAGTTTATCTAACTTTCCCTATTTCTCTATTATCTTAAAATGCTGAAAACATCAATATTTCATACAAAAAGCTCAGTATTAGTCCACAAGTGCCACTATGTAAAAATTGGTCCTAAATCTAGTTAAAAGCGTCAGAATCCAATGAAAAAAGGCTTCAGGCGAAGCAGTAAAAGATGAAAGAAAAAGCACCATAAACCCTTTCTTGAAAAGGTCAATATCAAGTTAATAAGCAGTGAAGCAGCAGTTCCTAAAATCGCTCCATCTGTCCTCGGTAATAAGACATTTTTATTACTTTTTCCTGGTTATAAAATTTTTTTTTTTTTCATTTTGCACCTTCGACAATTAGCCGGGCTGAATCAAAATTCCTCTCGTAGTTCTCATTCACATTGGTATTCAGCCTAAGGGATCGTGACGGTCAGGTGAAAGTAACCTGTGGTCTCAACGTATTATAATTTGATGAGAGCTTCGTCGAAATAAAAAAAGTAATTCAATTGGTGCCTTGTACGGCTTGAGAAACAACAAAAAATTAGAATTTTTTTTAAATCTTAAAAGTTAAGATTAGAAAACCTGTCGATAAAATTGTCTGATACAAACATAAAAACTTCAAGGTTTTCAACTACTCTTCCTTTTCATTTACATTCAGCTTACAAAAATATAAAACGAGTCGTTCTCTTATCTTCAATAAGACAAATTAGAAGATAGAAATCAAAGATGTCGCTTCGACGCGACTTCAGCGCCATCTTAAAAAAGCCAAGTTCTAATCAACTTGAAGTTTAACACCCTTAGGTTAAAAATGACTTTCCTTCATGGACCTTTGTTAAAAATCAAAATGCGCGGATCTTTGACCCATCGTAGCCTCCGGTTATAACATCGTTGAAAATTATCTGATCGCTTTCATCATGATTCGATTTATACCCGATTCGTACTTCTTCAATTTTCGCTATCATCAACTCAGACGACAATAGGCGAATACTTTCTTTTTATTTAAATTTTTTTTTCTCTCTCCAGACAATGCTAATTACAGATGAAGAAAGCCATAATCATCTCCTTAATCATCAAGGAACCTAATTGAATTAAACTCTCCTATGATTAAAGATCAGAAGAAGCGTCCTGTAATGTTCATTGGCAAATAATATCAAAGAAAACGCTCTAATACTTGTAGAAAATCGTATTTCTGTACGAAAAACGAAAAAAAAAAAAAAAAAAAAAAAAAAAAAAAAAAAAAAAAAAAAAAAAAAAAAAAAAAAAATGTTAAAAATAGTGAAGCGCCAAAAGACCGAGGAAAACCCCAAAAAATCTGTTTGGAGGTAAGTTTCTAGGCCAAAAAAACCGAGGGAAATGCCATAAAATTATATTTAAGGGGCTTACGTTCCATAAACTGAGGAAAACTCCTGAAATTCCGATAAAAGCGGTTTTATCTGCCGAAAAAAAATTGTTTTTGAACCATTTTTAGTGCTTTGAGATCTGGGTCCCGTCCAACTATCCTACGTACGCCCATGTGCCTTCTGCGGTTTTTGATTGTTTCTAGTAGGCGGGACAGGGATGATTTGTGCTACCTAAGTAGGATAATAGGCTAAGATCCGTTATTAAAATATTACAAAAAAATAAAAATCCGCATTGTGACCTTTCAGACACAAGTTCCAATCTAAAGGGAAATTTTGTCCAAATTCAAAAAGTTAGTTCCCGAATACAGGGTGTCCGGAAACACATGGCTCGTCTGGGAGAGCGTTAAAAAGGGTTTTATGAAAAAAAGTTAAATGTAAACCCCCCTTAATTTAAATCAAAGAATTTGATGGTGTAGTTTAAATGCGCCTGGGTATACAGGGTGTCCCAGACACAACCTAACTTCGTTATTTCAAATGAGAACCCCTATTTTTTATTTCAGATTCGCAATTACGCAAAATTTCAAGTAATTTGAGTACTCATATGACAATTTTGGACAACTTTTAAAAAATGTCAAATTTTAGCGTTTTTTGCGCTAATATTCGTTAAAATTGACCTAGGAGACTCGTTTTTTTTTAAATTCCGCTTATTTTTGTCCGAAGATTCTAACTATTACCAATTCATGCTTCTTCACGCTCACAGGGTATCCGCTATCTAAACTAAACTCGTTCGTTTTCTCTAAAATATGATAGGTTCATCAACCCCTTGGCTTAATTATAGTCTATAGTTTCTATTACGAAATAAGTCGTAATGTATGACCTACCTGTGAAATTACCAGTTTATTAAAATCATTACTGTTAAAATAAGCTGCCTATTTTTGTAGCAATAAATTGAAAAGGAAAAAAAAAACTTTCACTATGTAAATAAAATCAAAAATACTTTTTACTCTGCGATAATTTTAACGAAGAGAAAAAGTAAAATCGTTAATTACGAGTTCATTATACAAGGGGGTTTATCTTAGGAACGAAGATTCAACTTAAAACCTATTAAGGTAGGAAATGAAATAAACGAACCTAAAAATTAGTCTCTTTTTTATTAGTTTTTTTTGTGTAAAGTGATTACTTTCATTTTCGAAGCGGAACACGTTTTGCTAGATTTGACGCCCAAGACTTCCCTGATCGTATTGGAAATTATTTCCGTTTTCCACTCGATAGGAAGAGCTTTTATTTCTAGACTGTTCGACGTTAAAAGTTTTTCAAGGTGCACGTGACTATTGTTTTGAAATTCTTACTTAATCGTGTAGTCGCATTAATGGCCCCCCAGGATCTTTCGCAAGTTTTTTCTTCTTTTTCGCTTTCAATGGTTCAGTCTTTTCGGAATCGCAAAGTTTTTCCCGGTGGTAAATTAACATAATTTTACAGTTCCAAATTTCACGTTTCTGAAAACAATGAACTTCCTCAAAGAAGTTATTGTAATTCCCTCCGAGGTACGGTATCCGGAGGATCTTCCAGACAGAGGAAACTGATTTGTGATCTTTGCAGATTATGAGGTTGTCTGTGGTGCCGGCCGTCCGTCGTTTTCATTCGGGCGTCACGGCCACAGTTTTCATCCCATTTTTACAGGTTCTTCCTTTTGTAGCAACTTAAAAAATGAAAAGAGCTTTTTTTGGAAATACGCAAAAATGGCGGAGATATGTCTGTTTATCGGCCGGCTTTTTTCCACAATTATATCCGATTTTTACCATTTTTAATAGGATCTTCCCTTTGTAGTTGTCTTGAAAATGAGATCTTTTTTCGAATTTCACAAAAAAGGCCGAGATATGTCTGTTTGAAATAAAAACTGCACTGCGGCCGTCTTTCCGATTTTCACCAAATTTTCATCAAATGTCATCAAGTACTCCTTAAATTTTTGGAGGGAAAAGAAGAAAGAAATTTTTAAAAATTTTCTTATATAGTACGGAGAAATGTGATAGGTACTTTTACCAGGGGCGAAATCGTCCTCCCTCTGCTAGACGGCTCATTATTTCTACCTTGATACTTGGAAAAATAAAACTTATGAAAATTAAAATACAAATAAAATAAAGCCATAACAAAGTTGAAATTATACTTCACCTCTTTAATACTTCCCTCTCCGTTGTACTTTCCCTCCTTTATACTTCACCTCTTTAATACTTCCCTCTCGGTTATATGTACTTCCCCTCCTTTATATTCGCCCTTCATTATACTTCCCCTCCGTATATTTCCCTCCTTTATACTTCCCCTCCGTTATAGTATTCTTCCCTCCTTATACTTCCCCTCCTATATTTTCCTTTTCTTCCCCTCCTTTATACCCTCCGTTATACTCTCCGTTATATTCCCTTCATTATACTTCCCTCCTTTATACTTCTCCCTCCGTTATACTTCTCCTCCTTTATACTTTCCCCTCCTTATACTTACCTCTTTATACTTCCCTCCGTTATACTTCCTCCGTTATACTTCACTCTCCGTTATACTTCCCTCTCCGTTATACTTCCCCTCCTTTACACTTCCCCTCCGTTATACTCCCCTTTAACTTCACCTCTTTAATACTTCCCTATCCGTTATACTTCCCCTCCGTTAAACTTCCCTCCTTTACACTTCCCCTCCGTTATAATTCCCTTCATTATACTTCCCCTCCTTTATACTTCTCCTCCGTTATACTTCTCCTCCTTTATACTTTCCCTCCCTTATACTTTACCTCTTTAATACTTCCCTCTCCGTTATACTTCCTCTCCGTTATACTTCCTCTCCGTTATACTTCCCCTCCGTTATACTTCCCTCCTTTACACTTCCCCTCCGTTATACTTCTCCACCTTTAAACTTCACCTCTTTAATACTTCCCTCTCCGTTATACTTCCCCTCCGTTAAACTTCCCCTCCTTTACACTTCCCCCTCCGTTATATTTCGCCTCCGTTATACTTCCCCTCCTATATACTTTCCCTTCCCTTATACTTTACCTCTTTAATTCTTCCCTCTCCTTTATATTTGCCCCTTCGTTATACTTTCCCTCCTTTATACTTCACCTCTTTATACTCTCCCTCCTTTATACTTCACCTCTTTAATACTTCCCTCTCCGTTATATGTACTTCCCCTCCTTTATATTCACTCTCCATTATACTTCCCCTCCTTTATACTTCCCCCTCCGTTATACTTTCCCTCCTTTATACTTCCTCTTTAATACTTCCCTCTCCGTTATATGTACTTCCCCTCCTTTATAGTTCGCACTTCCCCTCCTTTATACATAGTTCGCCCTCCATTATACTTACCCTCCTTTATACTTCCCCCTCCGTTATAATTTCCCTCCTTTATACTTCACCTCTTTAATACTTCCCTCTCCGTTATATGTACTTCCCATCCTTTATATTTCGCCCTCCATTATACTTCCCCCTCCGGTATATTTTCCCTCCTTTATACTTCCCCCTCCGTTATTAAGTATTCTTCCCTTCCTTAATACATCCCCCTCCTATATTTTCCTGTTCTTTGAGGAAGTTTTAGTTGGAATCTCTTCAAACTAGTACTTTTTTTGTGGTTTTCGCAAAAAAGAAATTCCCCATTAGAAATTTTTATCAGCATTGGTAACATTTTTGAGGTAAATAAACCGAAGAAAAATAGGTTGATGTATATTGTGTTGGCAAAAAAATTCTAATCTAATGAGGTAGAGAACGTCTTTGAAAAGGAATCTAATTAATTATGAGGTGAAGGTTTGGAAAGCCTTGAATGGTTTAGATCATCCCCTTTATTCGCCGTCGACCTTCAATGACCCCCCAGGCATTCATTAAAAAAAACGCGAGATACAAACCTGGGGCATCCCGACACAACCCGGATTTCTTTTCTTAAAAAGAACGACGGAAATTCGACCACAAAAGTCCTCACAATTTCTTTTTAATTTGATCCATGGGAATCTCTTTTTTTCAATAGTCACTTCCGACATTTTTCACTCAAAAGCCTTTGTATCCCGTAAATCCAATATAGAGATTTTTTTTGAAAAGAAAAGTGAAACGGGGTGCCTTCCAATAGGGAAAAACATAAAAGGAATAATCGAAATTTCTTAACTTAATTTTTTTATCAAGATTCTAAAATTATAGTTTTTATAAGCTTTCTTTGAAATAACAGTTTGATTTTATCGCTCTAAGATTTTCAGAAAAATTAATTTCTCTAATGTTTTTATACTGTTTTAGGCCACTGAGGCTCCAAAAAAACGATGGCGTAATAGTTGCAGTACCGTAGACAATGGAAGCTTCCGAGTACGTGTTGATAATTTTTTGAATCAACGCAGCGTAAAAACATGAAAATGCTGACGTTTCAATGGGTTCAGGTTATGTAAACTAGGTTACTCGGGTACCCACCCAGATCGCTTCATGTCTGCTTTTTTGATGAATTGTAAACTATTGATATTCGCAGAATTGTCTGCAGTTTTGCTGACTGTTAGATTTGGCAAATTTCTCCTCACCTAAATAGTCATTACTCATCATGTAGTATTAACTTCCTTAAAGAAGTTATTGCGATACCCTCGACGTCGGGTTTTTGGGGAAGGGTCTTCCAGACCCCGGAGGGTCAAATCGAATATTGATCTTTACCGATCTCAACTTTGTCTGTGGTGCCGGCCGGCCGTAGCATTTTTTTCCGGAACACTTTACGGCCACAGTTTTCATCCAATTTTCACCAAATTTTTACACAATTTCTTTAGCCGGTGAAGAAGAATGTAACGAGGGGGATTTTTGAATTTCGAAAAAATGGCGGAGATATGTCTGTTTGAAATTTTAAAAAATTCGCTGCGGCCGAACCGTTAATCCGATTTTCACCAAATTTTCACCAATTACTCCTTATATTTTTTAAGAATTTTTGGTGCAAAAAAATTGCCACTTTTTAATTACTATTTTATTAGTAGGGAGAAATTTCGTACTTCTACCCTTTACGAGAGGCACATCCCTAGGCCAAAGAGCCCATTATTTCTACCTCGACACTTAAAAAATTTTTCGAAAAAAAGAACTTAAAATTTTTCAAAAAAAAAAAAAAAAAGAAAAAAAAAAGAAAAAAAAACCCGGAAAATTTTTCGAAAAAAAATTTTTTTTTTACAAAAAAAAACTTAGAAAATTTTTCGAAAAAAGAACTTAGAAAATTTTTCGAAAAAAAAAAAAAAAAGGAAAACCCGGAAAATTTTTCGAAAAAAACTTTGAAAAAAATTTTTTTTTTCGGACAAAAAAACTTAGAACATTTTTAAAAAAAACTTGGAAAATTTTTCGAAAAAAAGAATTTCAAAAATTTTTCGAAAAAAAAAAAAAGCCCGAAAATTTTTTAACTTGGAAAATTCTCCTTTATACTTCCCTCCCTACTACATCCCCTTCCTTTATACTTTCGTTCCCTTATACTTCCCCCTCCATTATACTTCCCCCTCTGTTATACTTTCCCCTTCCCTTATACTTTCCCCTCCTTATACTTCCCCCTCCGTTATACTTCCCCCTCCGTTATACTTCCCCTCCATATTATACTTCCTACTCCGTTATACTTCCCCCTCCGTTATACTTCCCATCCCACATACTTCCCACTCCGTTATACTTCTCCTCCCATATACTTCCCCCTCCTATATAGATACTTCTCTTTAAGGAAGTTCCCGTCGGGGCCAGCTCCAGACTAGTACTTTCAAGATAAGACGGAAGAGTTTAAATATTTAAACATAGTTTAACTAAATGTAGACCATAAGGATTTAATGAAGCGTGGGTTATCCCATTAAACTCATTGATGATATAAGGTGTTCAAATTACTCAGTAAAAAGCTCTCTTTTCAAATTAGCGCGTAGGCATTAAACGCACGTTTAATTAAGAAACGAGAATGGGATTCATCAATAGAATGTTCGTGATCCAAATGTCAATCTACGTTAAAACCATTTATAGAGTTCGACTCCAGTGAAAGCCCCTTTTGTCTTTTAATAATCAATTATTTCTTCTTTATGAATAACAAAGCCGTTTTAAATCTTGTGATATCTGTAACATCGGAAATCTTTATCTCGAAACCGCACGGGGGGTTTGAACCCGTTTAAAATCACGAATTGCGGACAGGTACAAAAAGTGTGACGCCGTTGTTGATTTTCGAGGGAATCCCAAAATGACGTAACGGTGTGCAATCGGTATAGAAATTTAATCGTCAAATGACAACTTAATAGCCATAATTTCATCGATTTTTAACTGACAAGAGCTCTTCACTAACCGAGAATGCCTGTCGTATAATGTCCTTCAGGTTGGAAAGGATGTCTCTCGACATAAAAACGCGGAAAACGTTTAAAATCAACGGATTTCACGAATTTTTGGCCAAGGAACCCAGTTTTAAGGTCAATCTGGTGGCCATAATATGGAGAAAATTTCGCTTCAGTCTACTACCTTGCAGACTGTTATGTTTGGTCGAAAAATGGATGATATTGATGGTGCGGGCTCGATGTACACTGTAGAGAAAGAGGGGAGATGAATCGCCGTGCTTCCGTTTTCAAAGCTCCCCTTGGCGGCATCGCAAATGCATCGAGCGCCCCGCCAAGCAAAAAGTACGAACTGTACCAAGTGTTAACTTGTCACGATTTGCGTTTTTCGGGTATCTGGATCTGAGCACCCATACCGACGACTTCAAATTTTATACAGGTTTCTCCGATTCGATATGAGTAATTCTGAAAATTTCAAGTCGATCGGTATGCAGGTGCTGAGATATAGTACTTCAAAAACCCGGTTTTTCGCCGTCACCGTGTTCATCGTACTTATTAGCTCCAGGGCTGCAAACTCTCCTAGAGAACCGATTGACTTAAAATTTGCGCAGAGCTCTTTTCATTTTGAGCAAGTGCTTTTTGAAAGATTTATTTCCCTCCTCGCAAAAAAAAAGCCCTCTCGCAAAGTCCTCTACAGCAGCCAGAAAAAGTTGATATCAACTTCCCCGCCCTCCGATGTACTCTGTAGAAAGAGAGAGATGAAGCGCCCGTGATCCCGTTTTCAAAGCTCCCCTTGGTGGCGTCGTGAAATGATTAGGATAACGCAGTTCTTAAAAAATAACAGACTGAAGGAGGAAGCCCTGTAGTGCCTGTAAACAAGCATCTTTTCAGGGATTTTAGACTGATCGATAACATAGCATCTAACTAATCAGTACTCACTGATTAATATGAGGCGCTCCGGGTACAAAGGGCGAACTCAACATGGACAATTTTTTTTTTCATTTTCAGATTCTAGACCTCTTGGTGAATACACCCATATAATTTTTATGTTGAGTTCGCCCTTTCCCCCCCTTTAAATACGTAAAAACCGATATGCGGCAAAGCTCTAACTGCGATATCCAAGCTGGTACGAAGGGCGAACTCCTCATCCTAGTCCACAACCCCCACTCCTTTTCCCATTCCAGGGCATGACTTTTCTGTTGAGTTCGCCCGTAATATAAAACTTTAAAATGTGAATATCTCGAAACTACGTTTTGTTGAGTTCGCCCTTCGTACCCGGAGCGCCTCATATTAAACACCTGTAAGCAAGCATTTCGCGACACCGCCAAGATAAGCAGAGGATAAGGAGCACGCCTCTTCATCTCCCCTCTTTCTCTACAGTGTACATCGGAGGGCGGGGAAGTTGACATCATAACTTTTTCTGGCTGCTGCAGAAGGATTTTTGCGAGGCGGGGAGTTTTTACACGTAGTGTTTTTGATAGCGTGGTGTTTTCCGACAGAGAATCTAAAAATGAAAGGTTGAGTTGAGACGGAGTAAAAGTAGGATCACCCGCGATCTTCTTACGCCGCGTGCATAGGTCATTGCAACACGGAGTGCATTTAAGATCTATAATTCAATGCTTTATGTAATATTTTCGTCTCCATTTTTATAATTAGTTATTTATGGTGGTAATGACGGACGGGCTAATCGTTTGACCCGATGAACTTTCGCCAAAGTCGTCGTCCGACGCAGAGTTTCAGCAACACATTGTGCAAAGGCACTTCTCATACCAGTGGCCGATGACTTTAAAGGTCATTTAAGAAACTCCATCGTTTAAAAAAAAATTTACACCTGTCGAAACTCATCTCCTCGCCTTTGAATACTAAAAGTATCGAAGGACGAAAACGGAACCGGAAGACCAGTTATGCTATACTTGGACCCCCGTCCGTCGCTAACATGGTAATTAAGGGAAAGTGTATATTGTTACCGGGCGACAATAGTCACCTCCTTGTGATAATGGTTAGCAAACATCTGTGAAAGTTGTTCGACTTTTTAAGAAAAAAAAAATTTCATAAAATGTACCTCATTATGCTTTTTCAATTACATGTTTGAAATAATAAAGTATTCATCATTTCAACAATTATCTCTCGTGAAATATAGTTTAAAACCTCAAAATCTCTTATGTTTTAAATAAAATTTTGAACAATTATCCAGGTTGGAATTCTGACAGTTCAACACGAAAACGAAAGTCAATAAATTCCAAAAAAGTAAGAGTCATCTAGTCGCCTAGGATCTAACACTTGTCCTAAATGTTTATTGTAATCCGAGTGCCGACACACGAAGAAACCGGTTTTTTTTTTCATAAATTTTCGATAAAATAAAATTCCTCTGTTGCATCTCGGTACGTTGAGCTTTATCTGTTACAAGGGCGCTTAGAGAAAATAAATAAAAAAATTATTAAAAGCGTAATGAGCACTTATAAAATTTTATGATTTTTTCAATAGCAAACTGCTTCTTTAAGACAATATTGCTGGTTTTCAGTTGAATATTTCATTGGTTTTTAACTTCCTTAAAGAAGTTATTGTCGGGTTTTTGGGGAAGGTCTTCCAGACCCCGGAGTATCAAATCGAATATTGATCTTACCGATCTCAACTTTGCCTGTGGTGCCGGCCGGCCGTAGATTCCGGAACACTTTACGGCACAGTTTTCATCCGATTTTCACCAAATTTTACACAAATTTCTTTAGCCGGTGAAGAAGAATGTGACGAGGGCGATTTTTGAATTTCGAAAAAATGGCGGAGATATCTGTTTGAAATTTTAAAAAATTCGCTGCGGCCGAACCGTTGGTCCGATTTTCACCAAATTTTCACCAATTACCTTATATTTTTAAGAATTTTTGGTGTAAAAAATTGCCACTTTTTAATTATTATTTTTTTTAGTAGGGAGAAATTTCATACTTCTACCCATTACGAGAGGCACATCCCTAGGCCAAAGAGCCCATTATTTCTACCTTGACACTTAAAATTTTCGAAAAAAACTCGGAAAAAATTTTCAAAAAAAAAAAAATTTTCAAAAAAAAAACTCGGAATTTTTCAAAAAAACTTATAAATTTTTCGAAAAAAAAAAAAAACAACAACAACTTCCCCTCCCATATACTTCCCCCTCCTATATTGTTATTTCCTTCTAAGGAAGTTTTCGTTGGAAGCTCTTTAAACCAGTACTTTAAAAAAATTTATTGCTATTTAAACGTTTTAACAATAACAAAAGTTGCGACTTATAAGGAAGTATTAGGTGTACAAAATGAAACTCAGCCACAGACTAAATTTGAATTTTGTAGATTTTAGCCGAGTTTCATTTTGTACACCTCTGTAGTTCATTTTTTCAAAATTTTGAACATTTTAGGCGTTAAAGTCCATCAAAAGTTGACCTTCTCCGTGTAAGAAGGTTATTGAAGTATAACCATTAAGAAGGTTAATTTTTAAAGGCTTGTAAATCGTAAACCGTTACAGATATTGAAAAATGCACTAAATAAAATCTGTTGGAAATTTAATTCTCTTTAATTTTTATTCATTCATTTTTTCTCTAGGACGCACTGTTTTCAAGATAAATTTATTTAAAAAATTATTTTCCGAAAATGGTGCATCCTAGAAAAAAATAATTAAGTGCAAATTTATAGAGAATTAAATTTCCTACAAGTTTTATTTATTAGGTGTACAAAATGAAACTCAGCCACAGGGTAAATTTATTTTGTAGATTTTAGCCGAGTTTCATTTTGTACACCTAATAGTTTGAATTAAATTATGGAAGGATTTCAGCAGCCAAAGTATTTTAAGATGAAAGCAGCAGTCGAGGCCGTTCTCACCTTCCAGTTGTGACCAGAAAAATCTGAGGACCACGAAAATGATTCTAGTAATTTTAGAAATGCGTAGGCACCTGTGCGTTGAAAAATTAAGTCAATGTCACAACTAAGATGCTTTTGAATTTCAAATCATGATGACAGGTTCAAAACTAATAACAACAAATCTGACGTTTTCGCCCTCTATATTCAATAAAGGTTAAAAATCGATAATATCATTGTACCTGGCCAAACATAGAAAGACGTGAATCATGCAGTTAGGTAACTATTCCGTTTCACGAACGTTTTTAATAAACAAAATTGGTTATTGTATTAGAAAAAAATTTAAGGTCACCAAATCCTAGGTCGTCAACTTTTCTTTTTTTTTTGTTATTTCTTTCAAGATTCACGTTTCGATGGCGATTTTCAAGGGCTCTCGAGTGACAATCTGCTCGAAATTTTTCCCACAAAAATTGGAATCGTTTTTGACCTATTGGAGACGCAACCTTGTTTGAGGAAGATTCGTGAAGACTTCGCGATCTGGGTTAGAAAGGAAGAGCTTAACCTTCGGCATTTAATTCCTCCTTAAGGCAAACAAAAGGTCGTTTAAATGAAACACCCATTTCTATCAGTGTCCTTTAATAAAGAAGATCAAATGTTAATCAAAGATGAGTTCAAGGTTAAAATTTTTTTTCCTCCTCTAAAAATCATTCTTTAAAATATACTTCGGTTTCACTCGAACTTTCCCCTATGGATTTTTAACCTAGAGCCGGCAGAGGCTTTCACATTACACGGTATCCGTCACTGCCCTTGGGGTCATTGTATCAATTTGAAAACCCCAAAAGACCCGGCCCCTCCGGCAAGTAAAAAAATCTATTAGAAAAAAAAGTCCTTTGCTTGATTTTAAACGGTTGTCAGTAATCGGATGGTTTAATTTAACACGGCGATATCTTTTTTTCGACAGGGAGTAGCCATAGCCAAGTTTTATATTTTTAGGAGGATTTTTCAGTTTTTAAATTTTTCAGGATAGTTTTAAAATGAGAAAAAATTTTTCCTTGAGACATCTACGACCTGGCAAATAGCACTAAAAAATCCATAATGTCAGTAATTTTTAACTATTTATAACCCCTCTCATCCGGGATTATAAAATCATTTGGATGAGCGCAATATTATGACAATTTGTTTATTTTTAAAGCCATAAAACTTAAATCAAAACCATGAAACAAGAAGACCAAAAAAGGATTAGAGGATGAAAGCTTGGGTTTACGATCTGGAACCAAAAGGGATGAAAGTGAAATTTTTTGAGTCTCTAAAAACGACTTGAGGGAACAAAAAAAAATTCCTGGTTTAATCGATGTTTGTTTTATTCTCGTTTTTAAGGGAGCCGAAGGGCCCCGACCTTGACGTAATAGACCTTTCTCCACACAACGCCGAACCTGAGCGAGCATCACTTTCACTTATATGGGAAATATTCGAGGTAAAAGAGAAATTTTTAGAGGTTAATTAATTTGTAAGGTTTTTTTATGAAGGACCGGTAGCTTCTTCAGGAAATGCATCGAAAGTTAGTAATTTATTTCCTCGTATTTCTCTCAGCATTACTGAAATTTGCGAAAATTCAATTAGCTACAGGCACGAAATAAATATATTTTATTACTAAAGCATTTAATGCCACAAGTCATACTTCCGAAGTTATTTATTTCGAGCCTACTAATTCACAAGAATTTTAAACTTCAAAAATAATTATTTGGGGAAAAAAAAGCAAAAAAGAGAGGAAAAACACGATTGGCGAATGCAACACTGAACCCCTATCTCGGGGTCAAGTGCTTCAAGTCGTGAGTCATGAATAGACGGATAGGAGATGGCGAATTATTTATAATCCGTACTGTGAAATTTAAATTTTACACAAGACGAAGGGGAAAATCGCTTCTTGGGATGAGCGAACCCAATAGAAAATAATTGAACCGGATCGAAAACGAGTCAAAAATACTTCGCTTTTTGAGGAAAAAAATTCAGACACCGCCGAATTAAACTTTCAATCAGTATTTTACTACTAAGCTTGTCGCCAGGGGTCAAGGGTTTCTGCGCTACCTGTCAACCCAATTATTAGTCAAGACAATATTTTCAACTTCCTTAAAGAATTTATTGTTTTACCCTCACTTATCGAGTTTTTCGGAAAGGGTCTCTGACCCCATATGTTTAAATCGAACATCCAATCACTATCTGCCGGCGCCGTAGCAATTTTCCAGAACACTCGAATTTTCACCTTTTCACACAATCTCCAAAATAGAAGAGATAACCAAAGCAATTTTGGAATTTCGAAAAAATGATATGTTTTTACCAACTTTTCACAAATATTCCTTTAATTTTAAGAGTTTTTGGCGTAAACGAAAATTTTTTTCCAGTAGGTATTTATTTTTTTTTTAGTTGCGAGAAATATAAGACGTTAACCACTGGTGAGAGGGCATCCTCCGCTGAAAATAAAATAACGGAGAATATATTTTATAGTATGTAATCAATAGAATCAATAGAATTAGAATAATCAAGTATAATTTCCCTCCTTAAAACTTCGCACTCCTTTATACTTCCCCCTCCTTTATACTTCCCCCTCCTATACAGGGTGTCCGGAAACACACGGCAAGCGTCTGGGAGAGCGTTAAAAAGTGGTTTTACGAAAAAAAGTTAAATGTAAACCCCCCTTAATTTAAATCAAGAATTTGATGGTGTAGTTTAAAATCCGCCTGGATATACAGGGTGTCCCAGACACAACCGAACTTCGTTATTTCAAATGAGAACCCCTATTTTTATTTCAGATTCGTATCTACGCAAAATTTCAAGTAGATTTGAGTACTCATATGACGATTTTGGACAACTTTTAAAAAATGTCAAATTTTAGCGTTTTTTGCTCTAAAATCCGTTAAAATTGACCTAGGAGACTCGTTTTTTTTTAATTCCACTTATTTTTTCCCGAAGAATCCAACTGTCTCAAATTTGAGCATCTTCGCATTCTGCATCACGAGATTTCGTCGCTAATGGCCTTTTTCAAGTTTAACTCCAAATTTTTAGTTCAGAAATGAAAATTAGCACTTGTTGAAAGGAATTTTTCTTTCGGACACAAATTTTGAAAGAGCTACAGCGTCTTTTGTGTTTATGCATCAAAAATTAAAATTCCGTCTAAATCGCTAATTTCCATTTTTGAAGTATGGAATTTGGAGTTAAACTTGAAAAAAGGCCATTAGCGACGAAATCTCGTGATGCAGAATGCGAAGATGCTCAAATTTGAGACAGTTGGATTCTTCGGGAAAAAATAAGTGGAATTTAAAAAAAAACGAGTCTCCTAGGTCAATTTTAACGGATTTTAGCGCAAAAACGCTAAATTTTGACATTTTTTAAAAGTTGTCCAAATCGTCATATGAGTAGGGGAGACCGGGGCTAAACGATACACTTTTGAGTTTTTGAATTTTAAAAATTTTCCTTATGGTAAAAAAAAATTTGGAAAAAATATATTAACATTAAGTAAACGTTCATATACCACCCAAAAATTTATCAACTTAAAAAATTTGCTTTTTAGATTATTTTTCAGTTTAAAAATTTTTCAATTGTATCAAAATGCCCCGTATGCGGGGCGAGATGATACATGGCTGGGGTAGGATGATACAAAAATAAAGTAATTTTTAAATAGTTTTATTTTTAAAAATAACGTACTTTTCAATCACTATCTAAATGTAATTCGATATCCGACTCACAATTTTTGCAGTATACATCGGATCGTCGTTTCCGCATTCGACGTGAGCCCATTTTTTACATTCTAAAAATTGTATTCATTGTTGCCCAGGTTTTGATTTTGAAAAGGCCTTAAGGCAAACAAGGCAGAGAGAATCTTCATCTTCTGATTCACTATCAGCTTTTTTGAATCTTTTTGACACTTTATTTTTCTTTTTTGACACCGGATCCGGTTCACCATGCGGTAGATACAGCATGGTGACCGTATCAACCTGCCCCACGATATTTGTATCAACGTGCCCCGTCGGGAATTCAACAAGTTATTATTTAAAAACTATCATAAAAACTAATATTTTAAAAATAATAAACAGATTCTACTTGCCTTTTTCTTTGTTGAATCCAAAAATACAAATTTGAAAACGATCCGAAATGCTAAGATGCTGAAAAATTCACCCAAAGCGGATCAAATAAATTACTCCGAAGGTGAAAAACAGTTATTCTCTTATCAAGGGTGGGTGAAAGGCGTGGGGTGCCGAGCGCGCGCGGGCAAGTCGAGGAGAACGTTCTAGACAATTTGTTTACATGATTTTGGTGCGTAATAAAAACTTCGCGCCCAGGACACACTGTATCAACCTACCCCGCGTATCAACCTGCCCGGTCTCCCCTACTCAAATCTACTTGAAATTTTGCGTAGATTACGAATCTGAACTTGAAAAAAGGCCATTAGCGACGAAATCTCGTGATGCAGAATGCGAAGATGCTCAAATTTGAGACAGTTGGATTCTTCGGGAAAAAAATAAGTGGAATTAAAAAAAAACGAGTCTCCTAGGTCAATTTAACGGATTTTAGAGCAAAAAACGCTAAAATTTGACATTTTTAAAGTTGTCCAAAATCGTCATATGAGTACTCAAATCTACTTGAAATTTTGCGTAGATTACGAATCTGAAATAAAAAATAGGGGTTCTCATTTGAATAACGAAGTTAGTTGTGTCTGGGACACCCTGTATATCCAGGCGGATTTTAAACTACACCATCAAATTTTTGATTTAAATTAAGGGGGGTTTACATTTAACTTTTTTTCGTAAAACCACTTTTTAACGCTCTCCCAGACGCTTGCCGTGTGTTTCCGGACACCCTGTATACTTCCCCCTCCTATACTATTCCTTCTCTTTAAAGAAAGTTCCTGTCGGGGCCAGCTCCAGACAAGTACTTTTTTTTCTTCAAGGAATCGAAGAAAACATTTTGTTTTTAAAATAAATAAAAAATATAATAATTAACGGGGAATATACAGGGTGGAAACTTGCTAGTGTCCCCCCCCCCCCCCGGTTATGCTCGAATCAAGTAGAGATGGTTACAGAACTTACTTATAAAAAAGTTACAGCTTGATTTAAAATTTTTTTTAAATTTTTTCTACTCTGTTTTCCCCTTGCTAATTTACTCGGCTTAATATTAAAATTAAAATCAGCATTGGTAGCGACCAATAAAAAATTAACATTTAATATAATTAATCTTTGAGTTTGTCTGTGGTCCTTCCTTTACCAGGGTTTTGAACAACCGCAGGCTCATTTCTCTTTGAGAGCATAAACTTCGGATTGTTCTTCCGGTCTGATAAAGAAATCATCATAAATTTTCCCTTTGAATGCCGTTCTTAACTTTGCCAAAAAAAAAGTTTATGTCCCAAATTTGTTGTCCTCTTAAGATGAAACTCTAGATCTCAAGATTGTCGACTCCCAAGTGAAAATTCGGAGGTCAAGTGGCTAAGGCTATCCGCTCTGATTCTGTTGTCACGGATATTAATGAGAAACGCAGCGAGAAAAACGAGAAAAAAAATCCACTGACCGTTAAATGGTGTAAAATTAACAAGCATGTCATTGAATTAGGTATTCACGGCCATCATAACGGCTTCGGAAGTGAAGAAAAAAAGCTGGAAACATTTTTAGCATCTTCAGAAAGCTGGTCGAGCGAACGTTTTTAATTCCTTTACTTTCTCGACTTGATTATTTCCTGGGAAGACGACGCTCAGCAACCGAAACTTTTGATGTCGAACTCAAATAGTCAAAAACTATTTATTTTATTGAAAAAATGATCGAGAAAAAGTAAAAGTGTCTGGCGTAATGATCCTTTGAGTCTTACGTGTAAATTCATACTGGTAATGTTACTTTCACCTTCAGCACGATGAACATCGGTAACCTTAAATAAAGCCATTATCTAATCTTGAGATCATTCCGATTTCAGTATACATTTATTGTAAATGACAGCCAAATGATTCAATGCAAATGTTTTGTCACTCTTATTCAGTTACCAGACCTGCAAATCACGGAGTCGAACTTCAAAAGTATAAATCGAACTTTTTCAGTGTAGCTCTTTGATCATCTTCGACCGTATTTCGTCGACCTCCCTTCCGTACCGAATCGGACACTTTGTACTGAACAATCCGTACCCGGACGATTCGTACTCTAGGCCGGACAATTCACACGTTCCCGGGATTTAACCCTTATAATCTCAGCGTCCCTAACTATTACATTTCGTTCGGAAAAAAGCCGGCAACTTACAGTTAGCACAAATCTTTCAACATTCAGACTGAAATAATTAAAATATATGTCGGGGATTGGAAAATTTATTTTAGTTTAAAAGGGAGAAGAGGTACACTGTAAGTGTCTCCTTAAGGTCCATCCTTTAATGCTCTTCCCGACATATCTTTTATCATTATAAAAAGTACGTAAATTTCTTCAATTCTACCTCCCACAACCATGAGGAGAGCTTAAGATTTATGATATAAGTCTCAATATAAAAAAATTAGAATGAACTGTAGAGAAAGAGAATATACAATCAGATAACAGAACAACGATCGCGCACTACCTTTAGATTTTTGCTCAAGTTATCCTTGGAATCTCGAATTTTTAAATCAACTGCCGGCAGCCTTTTTAACCTTCAGCCTTAAGGCGTTCATTGAAGTGTTTACTGTCAGCCGGCGGCCTACCAAACAACTAGGATGGCATCGGATACATTAAGTAGCTGAACAACCCTTTTAAAATGATTTTCGAGAATCACTTTTTACTATAATTTCTTATTCCTATCAGCCGCAAAGCATCCTAATTGATGATTTTCCTCAGCTTATTGGCTAAGAAACCATAGATCTTCGGGCATCTTCCTTGGTTTTTCGGCTTACAAACCCCTATTTGACTATATTTTTATAGTTTTCCTCGATCTTTCAGCCCGAATTTTAGGCGTTTAACTCAATTTAGGGCCGAAGAACCCTATCCTTTGAGTTTTTACCATTTACTACTTTTTTATCAGCCGCAAACATCCTAGCTACCAGTTTTTACGATGATTTTCCTCAGCCTCTGATCAGTGTTTTTATTACCCATCGGCCAAGAAAACCAATACTTTATAATTTGATTTTTAAAAATCATTTTCTCGGTTTATTGGCCTAAAACAGTCTTTATTTTTACCTGGTTTTCTTGGGTTTTTAAATTTTTTCGTCCTAGAAAACATCATTTACTCCATCTGTGAGTTTTCCTAATTTTCTTTTCCTAGATCTATTGGCCAAGAAAAACCCTTTTTACCCGATTTTATGGAGTTCTTCCTAGTTTTTCGGCAGATAACTAAAATTTTGGGTTTTTTGCTGAAGCACCAATTTGCAGGGATTTTGGGAGTTTTTGAAGGTGCTTTATTTTTGCAAATTGTTTTTGGTGTACAAGTCATTTTTCTACGAAAGAAGTCTGGAACTTTGCCATCAAAACGCCCTTTTTGAACTTTCTTTTATTATGCCAATTTGCCCCTTCCGAATTTAATTTTTTTTTTTTTTTATAATGATAAATTTTTTTTAGCGATGCGTGCAGTTCTTGAAAGTAGCAACCTTTTTGTGCCAACCCCTGCCGAGTTTGAACTTCGACGCCCGTAAACGTGAAAGCCCATTAACCGTCACTCTTAATTGCTTTTTCAGGGATATTAAATTAAAATTCTTTATAAATAAAACTTCTCAAGGAATTATATCCATTGAAAATCTATTACCTGCCTATTTTAAGTCAACTTTACATTCTTTTTCAGGTTCGTTGACCATAAACTAAAACCAGATAATTTCAGTTTTCTAAAAATAAAATAATAACATGTTAATTCGGTTAATCTTTTATAAATTTTGATGTTCCGAGTAAAATTCGAATTCCGTGTAAAATTAATGTAAATAAAAGGACTCTCTTGAGGGATAGCATATTTGGGTTCTCATTCTTACGCTAAAGAGGCGCTAAAGATCTTTACTTCCTCGAAATTAGCATTTTAAATACTAATAAAAGCCGATTCTGGCCGTAAAAAAGAGTTTAATTCGGATCCACTTTCGTAGTAATCATGGCCAGCCTTGTCGGACCTAAAATATGTGTGTCAAAGGTTATGAAGATAGAGGTCAAGTTCCTTTTTCCTGTTTTATATTTTCTTATTTAAGCTCAATGAAAATCTCGGACGTGATTGGCCAAGGCTAAAACGACCAATTAGTAAATATATATTAATAAAATTCCATTTATCATCCATATTTGTATTAAGTCATCAAATACGAGGTTACTTTCAAACATTTAAATGAAAAAGATGAAAGGCCACACAAGGTGGGAAATTTTTACGCGGAAACCGTTAAACCGAGGGGAAATAAAAGTAGAATGAAAAAATTGATGCCTATGGTTTTTTAGCAAGAAAACCGCAAAATAGAGAAAATTGCGGTCTCAACTTATCAATCAAATAAACTATTTACGCGTTCCATTACCTTAATTGAGCAAATAAACTTATGAATTATTTAACCAAATTTTAAATTATAACGAAATAAAAAATTTTTGGAAGTTGTAACTTGGTGTAAATTGCTATAATTGCTGTAAATTGCTGTTGTAAACTGTAAATTGTTATTTAGCATTATAGAACTAAAACCATCAAATAACTGGAAAGCCTTTTTTTCCCTCATTTTTTCAGGGCTAGCGGTTTTTAAGTATTTGATGATATGCCTGAAATGTCAAAAGGACAATCACTGAAGTTATTGTGATACCCTCCACGTCGGGTTTTGGCGAAGGGTCTTCCTTTTGGTGAAACCTCTGCGCTGAAGCTATCAATCGAGAAGTGTTTAGGATCTATCTTTTCAAATTCTTACAGTAATTATAAGAAGAATTTCAATTCTAGCAATTCGTCTTTCGGATACCTCATTTTACCTATCAAAATTAATTTATTTACATTAAAATAAAATAAATTTAAATTCTTTAGCCTCAGGAAATGCTTTTGATAAATCCTTGAGAAAGAAAAATGCTAATGAAAGTGGAATATCAGAAGATGCGTCAAGTATCAAGGTGAAGAATGAATAAGAAAAGACATGTCGCCACCATTCAAGGTTAATCTCAATCAAAATTTCGGACTTTTTTGTACATAAAAGACCCTCGTTTTGTCTATTTTCGTAGAGGAGTACGGACGAAGAATTTTTTTGCCTTTAAAACTCTTTTTTTCCTCTAACAGATTAAAGGGTTTACCTTGAAAGAGGATGAATAAACTTCCCCGCTCGTTTCTTAAAAAGGAAAAAAAAAACGTTTAGGCCAATTTTCTAGATCGCAATTACCCCTCTATACATAATAAAATCGGTAATTTTTAACCTTGATAATAACCTTATGTACCTGCGATGGGGAGAAAAAAAAAGCTATGTCATAATTATTATTCACAAAACAATTCTAATTTAGTTAATTTTCCTTAGAGTTAAAATAATCTTTATTTGAGAAGAAAAAAAAAGTACTTGTTTGAAGAGCTTCCAACGAAAACCTTCAATAGAAGTAACAATATAGGAGGGGGAAGTATAACGGAGGGGAAGTATAACGGAGGGGAAATATATGGGAGGGGAAGTATAACAGAGGGAAGTATAAAGGAGGTAAGTATAATGGATGGGGAGGTATTAACGATGTTTAAGTTATAAAGGAGGTTGAATATAAAGTGTGGAAGTATTTTTTTTTCGGAAATTTTTAAGTATCAAGGTAGAAATAATGGGATTTTTGCCCAAGGGAGGTCCGTCTCGTGACGGGTGGAAAAATGAAATTTCTCCCTACTAAAATAATAATTATCATTTTTTTACACCAAAAATTCGTAAAAAATATAAGGAGCTGAAAATTTTGTGTAAATCGGACCAACGCAACGGTTCGGCCGCACCAATTTTTTAATATTTCAAACAGACATATCTCGAAATTAAAAATGGCCCTCGTTAGGGGTCTGGAGGACCCTTCCCCAAACACCCGACGTGGAGGGTATCACAATAACTTCTTTAAGGAAGTTAAAAATCAACCTAAGAACCGAAGGGAAACTCCTGAAAATAGGATCATTTTGGACGTTTTTCTCAATTTTTCGTCCACCTCATAGTTCTTGATAACTGTTTAAAATCTGGTGAAAATAGGTTGGAAACTTTGGTCGTAAAGTGTTCAGGAAAAAAATGCTACGGCCGGCCGGCACCACAGACAAAGTTGAGATCGGTAAGGATCAATATTCGATTTGACCCTCCGGGGTCTGGAGGACCCTTCCCAAACACCACGTGGAGGGTATCACAATAACTTCTTTAAGGAAGTTCAAATCAACCTAAGAACCGAAGGGAAACTCCTGAAAATAGGATCATTTTTGGACGTTTTTCTCAATTTTTTCGTCCACATTTCCTCATATTTCTTTGCATTTTTGGCCAAAAGAAACCCCTTTGTCTCCAAATAAAAAATGGCAAAAACCCGAAGTTTTAATTTTTTTAAACTTTTTCGAGGTATTTTGGCAACATGGTACAACGCAGTAGAATTAGGGGCCATTAGATCGTGTTCGTCAAAGCTGAAGTCATCAGACGTCAAATTTGACGTCTAAATCCTTCTGCGCATGCTCTAGGAGTTTCAATCCAGTTTGAAATTGCGGTTGGAACAAGCTATAGTAGGCAATAAATTTAAAAAAATTTGTTTGTTTGCTCATTCAAAAATCGGAGTGTCTATCTAGCAACGGTAAACGCCGAACAAGTTGTTGAAAATCGGAGGGTAAGTCCATCCTAATTTGTAGCCCGAGATCTCAAAATAATGATGGAACAGTGGCTTGCCAATTTCAGGTTGCATAACTAGAATAGCGGTTCTTTATCATCGTTCAAATCGCAGGGTCAATTTGAAAGACTGTTCATAATTTTTTATTTTCTCCCCTCTCCCTATTTTCATCAGACCAACCTAAAATGATAATTTTTCGACTCATCAAAGAAATTTCACATGAATTTTACATGGATTTTTTTTTAAATGCAAATAGTTTTCTTTATTTAAGGCGTAGGTATTTTTATTTTATTCCGTCCTACTTTCAAGTGTTTAAAAGAAACTTTTTCGAAAATTGGTCTACGTTTGGCGTTTTAAAAAAAGTATTTTATGTACGAGGCTATAAAGTTCAGAAAAAAACAAAAAGCATTAAGAAAAATGGAGTGTCAAGAAATTTCCATGTTTTAAATAACTTAATAAGCAAAGCCCATTGCTATTAAGTCAAAATCTTGTAAGACTGCTAGGTTGGAACGAACGGTTGGAACGGAAGTTATGTGATACCCTCCACGTCGGGTTTTGGGAAGGGTCTTCCCCCGAGGGTCAACCGATATGATCTTTACCGATCTCAACTTGTCTGTGGTGCCGGCCGCCGTAGCATTTTTTTCCTGAACACTTTATTTGGTAGGTTTTCCCCTCATTCGCAGTAGAAGAAATTCAAACAAAATAATCAAATCTACCACAGCTGAGCACCAAAAGACACTAAGCACCACAGAATTCGAGGTAAAAAAAAAATCACACCTTATTTCCGACTAAAGTTAAAAATCAGGGTAATCTCGAAATCAAGCTTTCCTCCCAACCGCAGTTTGGAACTGTTTGAAACTCCTGGAGCATGCGCGAAGGATTTGGACGTCAAAATTGACGTCAGATAACTTCAGATTTGACAGAAAGTTCTGCGCATGCTCCAGGAGTTCCAAAACAGTTTCAAACTGTGTCGGGAACTAAGCTATTTTAAGACTGTACGGGATAGTACACCTTCTGGAAACCCCGATCAAAAATTGCCCTTTTCATCCGAGTAAATTGTGCGGATTTGAGTTTAAAACTTTGCGAATTTTTAAGTTTTCGAGTAAACAGATGAAATCGCCACTTATTTTAGTGCTTACCCCCAAGAGAATTTTTGACTCGTTTACTTTCTCCAAAGCCACATAAGAGCTTTTTTTTAATTTTGTTTTTTTTC
>JACGAQ010002276.1:0-43528 GCA_014119065.1 Orius insidiosus | reverse complement strand
CGGGTCAACTTTGAATATTTATCACTTTTGTTCGGACTCAAATGAAAGGGAGGCTTGAATTCATAATCGCCGGTTATTGCCTTTGAAAACAGTTTAAGGATTAAAAAGAAAATTTATAAAAAGTTTTTCATTTTCCGCCGCTTCCGGTTATTCTCTCGCGTTTGTATTTTTAAACGGGTAAAATTTGAAATGGTTTAAAACATTTTCTTGTTCTGGGTGAGACATGGGGAATAGAGTGGGATAATAGGGGTAATAAAGAAGTTGCTTCCCACCCACATATGTCTTCCGGAGACTGGGAAGAGGTGGATAACGACTCAGCCATTCAGTCCGCCCTTCTTCGTCTTCTCCCGTCCGAAAATCATTTGTCAATTGAGAGCGTTTCGCCCCACTCGGAACCGAGAAGTTAAGGCCTTCAAACCTTCGGACAGGTCGTCGGCTTTTGACAAATCGAGTTTACGTTTTGTCAACGGGAAAAAATAACAACAAGCCGTTTAGCACAAATTGTTTTTTTCTCACTCTTCCTCCCTTCTTTCCTTAACACTTTCCCAAAAACTTCCCAAATGTTAGAGGTGGAGGAATATTTACCTCATTTTTTTTCCTGTGGATTGAAAAATTGATTTGAACGAAGTTTTCAAAATGTGTAGGGGAGGTTTTCATGAGTATCCCACTTAAAAACCACCCAAGGGGGGGGGGGGGTAAACGCGGATTTTCCCGGTTTTTCGCATATATCTCCAAAACGGTACTTCGTAGCCAAAAAATATATAAGTTAAAAAAAAAGCTTAAAAATCACTGATGTCCCTCAAAAGTTACTGAAAGTTTCCCTTTTGAGATGGTTATTTATTCCAATTCCTTAGATAAACTAATCAATTATCATGCAAAATCCATTGGGAAATGAGTTTTTCGACCTTTGATATTTTTTTTGTCTTTTATTATCGATATTACCAATGTACGCAGAAGTATCGTCAAAAGCAGGTCTGTCGAATAATTTACAAGTTCGATATGGTCGCTTTATAGGATATCGCAATTAAATATGACCAATTTCTATAAAACAATAAACGTAATCGCTGATTTATGTGTAGCTACAGTAGTTTGTCATAACTCACCAACAAGCTTGGGCTTCATCAAAATTAGGTCAGCCCGCTTTCACCCCATTCGAAGAGCCCACCCCTGATTCCAGTTTAATTCCCGGACTTAAACCGAGCTTAGAAGCGCTCATTTCGTCCTACGTCACCCCCAAAACCCATAACAATTTAAAAAAAAATGTTTTTCTCGCGTGCGGGGACAATCTATTTGTTTGATCAATTTTGAGGAGGCAGTCGATTAGTTCAAGTCGAACGATGATGTTCAAAACGTCAAATTCCGTCATTCCGCTTTTTCAGTTTTTTCTAAAATTGCCGCCTTTTTTGGGATTTTTCCTTTCAGAGTGGACGAAAAGGGCGTTTATAGGATTCATAAGATATTTTTTATTTATTCCATTTTTCTCTTTGCGTCATCATTGGGTCCGACATCTACGTTTATTTAAACTTGCCGGAGAGTTTTTTAACGAAAACCGTTCCCCACGTTTTATGGCTTCTGAATGTCATTTTCAACAATCTAACGTTGACAACTTCCGTAATATGGATGTGTTGGAAAGTCAATTCTATGATTTTATTTATGTCAAATTTACTCAGCATTTCTCAACGTCTTAATGTGAAAAAAATCACCGTTTGTTTAGTCGTCCCTTATATATTTATGGGGTCAATATTTTTAAGTTCTTTTTTTGGTTTTTGGTCCATGTCGGACGTCCCCACTTTTATGAGGTTTATCTATTATTTTAATTCGTTCTTGTGAATTCGATGATATTTGTTTTGGGATATCGTTACGCCATTGTGTTGAGAATCTTGAGGAGTTTTTTGGACGAAATGACCGATGTTATTGCCCTCAACACGAACGTCAAATGTGTTGTGAACGTTTTGAAATGCTACGATTCGATCGTCTGTTGCTGTAGTTACATCGGCGATTTCTACGGTCCTCAGATTCCCCTGGTCATACTCACATCGTTTTTGCTTATCGTCGGAAACATTTATGATATACTCGTCGAAGGGAACCGAGCGCTCTTTCATCTTCACATAAAAGTCATCTTTATCTATTTATTTCTTAACGCCCAGGTTATTCACGCTAGCAGCAGCACGAAGAACGCAGTAAATACCCCCTATACCCTTAAATATTAAAAACCATTTATTTTTTCCAGGCTGAAATTTTTAACAGACGACTGTATCAGATCGCTTTAAATGACGAAACTGGAATGATATCATCAAACGTAATATTAAATAACTTTTATTCCTTAAGTGCCGAAGTTCTTCAACATAATGCATTGCTAGTATGAGGAAAAAAAGGGGGTGCAGAGAGGTGTCGATTCTGACCGATTGAATGCTTTGCTAAGGTCATTAGTGGAAAGTGACCCTTTTTAAAAATTAAATGCGCATGCCCAGTCGAGTAAAATTTATTTACGTATACAAATATCGACGGATACGACGGATTGTCCGCTTAATCCGCACTGAGGGGGTTTTCGTATATAAAATAAATATAATAATAGTAGTCTTGGACAATCGCAATGCAGTTATGTTCACAGAAAAATTTGAGAGAGCAATAAAAAAAAAAGTGCACCTGATGAGGCTTAATAAGCCGAAACCGGTAGTAAAATATTCCTGTTTTTGTTTCTCTCATCCTCAGGTGTATTTTTATACTATGAAAAAAACTTTTTTTAAAAAAGAATTTTGAAGTGTTTTCCTTGGTTTTTCTTTTTTCTTTTTACAAAACTTTAGGGAGAGTAAAAAAAAGAAGAAAACTTGCCTTTTCTATTTGAAAAAAATTTCAGGTAAAAATATCGCTTCATTTTGAGAGAAACAAGTCGCTCGAGTTCACAGCATTCGGACTTTTTAATGTCGACTATTCGATCATCACGCCGGTAATTCTGATCATAAAATTACTTTTTCCAAATTTTTTTTTTTACAGATGATTGCCTCAGCGACCACCTATTTGGCGATAATGCTTCAGTATACTAAGAAATGATTAGAGTTTAAAAAACATTTTGATATCCGGAGATCCTTATTCTGTAAGTTAAGCACGTGCAGTTGAAGACCAACAACGAAAAGGGAACTTTTAATGGTCGAAAAACGAAGGTTGGACGTGATGTTGACCAATGGGGAAGGATTAAAAGTAAGGTTAAATATTGAACCTTTATCATTGTCAACCTACTTTTGTGTTTTTAAAATGTATATTTATAAAAAGAATCATTAAAATATTTTTCTTCGGCCAGGACAAGGTTTAAAAGTTAATTAAAGTCCCGCCATTTCTTTCAATAAGTTGAAACATTTCTTTTTACTTATTTATTATTAATTAACGAAACTCCATCGGGACTAAAAAAAAATCCCTTTGACAGGGTTGAACAACTAAAATTTCTCCCTACTATACATTTTCTTCACAACAAATTCTATTAAAAAGGAATATTTGTGAAAATTTAATGGAAAAGGACCCTGAACAGCTGTAGTGAATTAAGCAAAAGATGGATCCCGCAATTTTTGGGGATTTTGAAAAAAAAGGGGAAAAAAGTAGATTTTGAAGAAAATAAATTTCCCTTTAAAATCCCTTTCTAGATAACTACGATACAAAGATTCTGATTTGGTAAAAATATGTTAAGATCGCCCATAACTAATTTTCTTCTAAGGGATTTGGAAGACCCCCTCCAAAAAACCGTACATGGAGGGAAATACAATATTTTTCTTTTTTCATGTTGTTTGAAGTTACTTTAATGAAAGCCCCCCTTTCCCTCTCCCAAAACCGTACGTGGAGGATAAAACAATACTTTTTTTCTTCTGTTGTACTTATGAAGTTATTTTAAAAGATAATAAGTTTTACGTTCTTACGTTTAAAACACCAAAACAATTTAAACTTGTGTACTTGGCAGGTAGTATATTATAAAAAATAAAAGAGAGAGGAATCTTAAAAATAGATGGGAAGGGGGCTAAAATATAACGAAAACGGCCGTAGGTGAATTAGAATTTCAAATTATGTAAACAATCATCCTTTGCAAGAGGAGGGAAGTTGCACGTCTCAATTAGTATTCCCGAGGACTTTCTCACGGGAGAATCGTTACGCAGGGAAATGTATTACAACGTTGACCGCAAAAGGGCTTTAGAGGCTTGAAATTTCAGGTACAAAAAAAAGTTAATTTTTTCAAACATGTATTTTTAACGTTAAAAAATTGTAATTTTTAAATGTATGGTGTTTTACGGCCGTACGGATACGGCGAAACGGGACAATTAATGTAACTTTAAGTATTTTATTGCCTCGTAACGAAGTTGAACTACTTTTGAACGAGTTCTTAACTTTTCATGCGTACAGAAACGTGGAAGATCCATTTGTCAGGGAGGAAAATAAGGGTTCTTTCTCTTCAGCAATGTAGATCTATATGGTTCCAGGCTGTTTCAGCTTAAACATTAAACGTTTTGACCTTTTTAGTCAGATTTCAAGGAAGAAAATTGATAAGTCTGGCAGTGGCAGAAGGAAACTTACTCAAAGCAGCGCAATATAATAACTAATAAGCATTCATCTTTACTGTCGAAAAAAAAAGTTCTGTGTATCTCGTTCTGTGTAGTTAGGTATTTTCCATACGAAGAAAAGAAATCTACCTATTGTATTTTTGTTTTTTGTTCGATTTTAGGTTTTTTTTGCAAGTTTTTATTTTTCCGATTTGTTTAAATTATTTTTTTTGTTATTATGATTTTTTTAAATTTTAATGTGAAGTATCAAGGTATAAATAATTGGCTTTCTGCCACTGGGGTGTCACTCTCGAAAGGGGTGGAAATATCTTTCTCCTTACTAAAGAAAAAATTTCTTTTTACACCGAAAATTCGTAAAGTACATACAAGGAGTATTTTGGTGAAAGTCGGACCGAGGCGACGGTACGGCCGCAGCGCAGTTAACATTTCAAAGTTGCATATTTCCGGCATTTGCCAAAAAACGCTGCGGACGGCCAGCGGAACCACAGACAAAGTTGAGATCGGTATATATCCATTATCAAATTGACCCTTCCCCAAAAACCCAACATGGAGGATAAAACAATCACTTCTTTGAGAAAGTTAAAACTGTTTTTAATAAGTCTCGTGATGTTGAAGACAACCCATATTTCTCTATTTCTCCCTTATAAAAAAAAATAAAAAATTTATAAGGAATTTATGGTGAAAATCGAGAAACGGTACGGCCATAGTGCATTAAACATAACTTTAAACGGACGGACTTCATTTTATGGACACCCAGAAACTTTTAACCTTATCCTAATACACTTTGATTTTGAATCACTATAATGTGAATATGATTATTGAAAAATATCGTGTTTTTTCCCGTATTTAAAGCTATTACTCGAACGAATAATCCGATCGTGTACGTCCTGGGCTCATTTTGAAGTAACAAGGGTTGAATCTATGTTTTAATTATTTAAAAACTTTTTTTTTCCCCAAAATAGTTCGCTTTTCACACGGACTTTTTCTATAATTGGTTTCGTTCCCCCCTTCCTGCCACTCCTCAGCCTTTAACTCTTTTTACTCGGGACAAACGTCGCCGTATCTAAAGCGTCGGTGAGTGGATGGCGGGAGGGGGTAGGGATGCTCAGTCAATTTCACGGATCGCTCACACGAGTAAACAGGGACCGGACTTGCTAGCCCTGAAAACCTATGCCTTTTGTGTACAGTTCACAAGCGAAAATTGTTATCCCGTGTTTATTTTTAATTGCCTTTAAAGATTTATATTTGTTCAGCTTCCCTACACGACGGCCCTCTCCATATCACAAACGTTCGTTTAATTATTAAACTTGCGTGTAATTTATAGGTTTTCTTCTTATTCCCGACGGGAATCTCACAAACGAGAGTCCCACGTTAAAAAGGTTTTTAAGCCTTCACACTTCTTACCTTTCCAGCACTTATTGCCTAAGACTAGATTTACGATCTTCAAACCAACTTCGGCTAACTTAGAAACCTCTTTAGCAACCATAAAAGAAAACAATCTCCAATTTTCCAGATTAATCAATAGTTATTTAAACTGGGATGAAAGTACAAGTTTTCGAGGGCGCTTTTGCACGAGGCAAATAATAGTTGCCCTAAAGGACAAAGAACTTACTTCCCAAGGTGTATACAGGGTGTATACAGGGTGTTCGAAAATATATGGCACATGGCTGGGAGATCGCTAAAAAGGGGTTGTACGAAAAATGATAAAAGTAAAATTTTTGTCAAAGAATAATCGGTATAGTTAAAAATGCGTATTATATACAGGGTGACCAGGAATCTACTACCTATTTTTTATTTGAGATTCATAATCTTGTGCAAAATTTCAAGTCGATTTTACCATTCATATGACCTCTTTTGACAATTAACTTTCTGCTTTATTTCCCCCCTTAAATCAGGGGTCGATGCTGTTATTTACTTATTAAGTTAAAATCAATAATTATATGAAAACTTTCATTTTTTAAGTTTCAAAATAACTTTCGAAATAAAACTTTTATGATAAAAGTTTTTTCGACCGAAGTTTTTGGTGCTTTTATTTTAACAGCCTATGCATGGAAAAAAAGATATTGAAAAGTTTAATTATATTTGATGCGAAAATAAAGTTTTTAACATTTTTAAAATTTTGAAAATGAATTTACAGCTTACAAATCACTGATTATCAACGGGGGCCCCTCCCTATTGGAGGTGGCTGAGGGGGTAAAAATTTTTCAACCAATTTTAATTTTGGTTACAGGATGTTTTAAGACAATTTTGACGGATAGTAAAGCTAAAATTCCGTTCATTAGACTGAAAATTCAGTTATGTACTTACTAACAGAACTAATTTGAGAAAAACGTCGGAAATCCTTAAGGGTTATTGGAAAGGTTATGAGGATACCTCTTTCCGAGATAGCTATCCAACTATCGATGATCTCATAAAATTTAATTAAAGTCTAGAATGACTGAAAAACGATCATCTCCTTTTATTGATTCCTATAACCTAGAATGTAAAGAATTTTCCTTATAAACTGATCTATTTAGTAGAAGTATGAGATTGTTACTATTCAAGTACGTAAATTGTAAGTGCATTGAGAAATTTTAAGCTTAAAATTTATCAATTTTTCCTTAATTTAATAATATTTAATTAATTAATTAATCAATTCATCTTTCCTTGTATTTTTCAAAAATAATGAACATTATCTGACCAATTTCAAGAGAAATATTAAAAAAACAATAATCCTCATAATCTGTCATTAAAAAATAATCTGCCATTATCTTAAGGTTATCCCTTTGGAGTTGCCCATTAAAGGGGCGCCATGGCAACAAATAATTTTGGTTGTAAATTTAGGTGAATTATCATTTAGAGTTAAAAAAAACAACTATGAAAGGTCCGGTGATTTTTAGCCTTGTTTCCCGGTTGTCATAATAAATGGATATTTTATTCATTTCTTCTTGAGTGGATTTGGAAAGAGACTTAATTTTATTTATCCATTAATTTTCTAAAAAGGTCTTGATTGAAAAATTAACGCTTCGTGAGCTCGAAATGTACATCGAAGAAAATTAAATTAAAAAATATTCGTGGCATTTACGTCAACTTGAGTATAAAGGAATGGGGTTTAATTTGAGCAAAAAAGGGGATTTGAATGAGTTATTTTGTGGATACATTTTTTCCCTAAGATGACGTTCGTGTTTCCGTTAAAGTTCAAAAACGGGATTTTCTCTGTGAGTCCTTTTTGGTTATCGGCGGACTTTGTCGTACTTTTCGTCTGCGCCATTTTCTACCCGTTCGTTTTGGAAGATCCTCCAAAACTCCTCACGTCCGTCGAGATCCTCATGAAAATCCAAATCACGAAAGTCACCGCCATTTTGATCACGCTTTCCGTCAACTTTTACCGTCTGATAATCGAGAAAGGAAATATGAACGTGCTCCTCAAAAGGCTTTATTCCGTCGGTAAAGTCCTCAAGGGAAAAATCCGAATTAGTTTCGACGACAATTTCAAACTCGTTATTTTGCTAAACATGAAAGTCGCCTTAAACACAATAACAAGCGGCTTATTCAAAGATCCCAAATTACTTTTATTTTTCTCCATTTTCACACTTCAAACAATCATGTTGTCCTCCGTCATTTTCATCTATACGGGATATATAAAAATAATAAATTTTTACTTCGACATTTTGAGTCAAAAATTAAGGAAAAGCTACCAATTTTCATATTTAGCGACTTATGAAATATTACTATCATCGGTTTCTCTGATCAACGAAATATTCGGTTGGCAAATATTCCTTTCGGTCACCGCTTGTTTTGTTTTAATTGTCGGGAATTGTTTTGTTGTTATTATTGTAAATGGTTCTTGGCTCAACAATGTTGTTTCGACCTTTTGGATATTTGCCTTTGTCACAGTTCTTTATCATCTGATATCAACATGTGTTGATACTCAAGAGAAAGTGAGTAACTTGACCATATTTTTTTTATTAACTAAAATGAAAAAGAAAAAATATTAAAAACAATGTCGTTTAAATTTTTTTTTCTGCGTTGAAAAATGGATTTTTAATGATTTTTTGAAAATTTAATTTTTTCAAACGGTAAGTTTCGTCTGCGAGTCGATGACGTCAAAAGTGCGTCTCACTGATGACACTTGAATGTAATACCTTCTTACCTCTTTTGTTTATTGTTTATGAGGCGCTCGGGTACGAAGGGCGAACTCGACATCGGACAAATTTTTTTTTTTTTTTTTAATTTTCAGATTCTAGACCTTTTGAAGAATACACCATGTAATTTTTATATTGAGTTTGCCCTTTTAGGTAGATTTCTTTTCTTCAAAAATCTACCTATTGTAATGTACCAAGTAGTCGCAGATTCAAAAAATTTTCTATACGTTTTTCGTTTCATACCTCCTGGACCCCAAAACCATCCTCAGTTGAAAAGTTTATATATATATATATATATATCAACGAAATTGTGCATACCTCCTCCGGCTGCAATACCTCCTCCGGAGGAACTATGCCCCTTCGAAACTTATACTCTAAAATCGCTCAAAGTTGAAAACGACGAAATCCGAACACTCTTCGAAGCCTAAAACGTTCTAAAACCTTTGCGTTCCCGCCAAATAATATTCGAATGTCGTTTCACCTCGGCTACAACCGAGCCCGGTCCGCCATTTGCCCACGTACCCCCCTTCTTCACCTACCGCTCTCATTAAGAGGCACCCCGACTTCACTCTCCTCCCCGCCCGCCCTTGTTTCCAATCCTCACCACCCTAGAGCACGTGGTAATTATCTCGCCGCGCGGCCTAATTTGCATATCATCCGCGAAACTTTAATTTCTCTAATTCTTATAGAAACCCCAGTAAATGAGGTATCATTTTTCACGTTTTTTAACGGCGGAGACAATGGTCACACTCAAATTTCAATTAGACGCAATTATTATTTGGGGGTGATGGTGTTGGGTGGAGGGGGGTGTAAAAATTAATAAACGTTAAAATTAATAAAAAAAAAATCCGGAAGATTGAACTCAAGGAATTTTCGAACTTCGAAAAAATGGCGGAGTTACGTCTGTCTGAAGTAATAATAAATGCGCTGCGGCCGTACCGTTGGTTCGATCTGCACCAAATTTTCATTGGATCTCCTCTTAGTAGCTAGCGTTCGCCAAGTCAAAAATTTTTCGGCCAATACGGGCGGCTTTCCCCACGTTGCTCTGGCATTATGAAGCCCTCTGAGAGCCCCTACGTGTTGCATACCTAATTTCAGCAAATTTATTCACGATTTCGTTATTGTTGATATTTTTAGCATAAATTTTGGTCAAAACCCCTGGGGTTAGGGGGGAGGAGGGGGTACCAAAATTGATCTTGATCTTTTGATTTTTGAAAAACTACCTCTCACCATAGAACTGTATTGGTAAAACAGTAGGAAACATTGCTTAATTAATCAATTAATCAATTAAAAGTTAAAGAATTTAAAAAATTATGTCCAAGAGTTGAAAGTGCCCCTTGCATGTACAACTCGTCAGTCGCCTCGCAGTGAGATTTTAAAAAAGGTTTAAATATTCAAAAAACCGTCTTATTACGACTTTTCTTCGCTTGATTTTGCTCTTAACGGTCTTTTTTTTAATGTTTTAGAGCCAAAACATCCTTAAAAATCTAATGAAGACGCCTTTTAACTGCAAAAACTAAAAATATCGCCCGCACTAGTTTGAATCTTCCCGCGCCAAATGGGAGCGATTACTTGATTAACTTCAATTAATGAATAGCATCAATCAATTTCTAATTATTCTATTTCTTTAGTTAACCTTATAAAATGAATCCGTGTGAAATTTCGTGGCAAAATATGCTGTTATTCCTCCGTGCGAAAAAGAAAAAACAAATGGCCGGCGTGCTATTTTTGCTTTCGTACGCCGGAGATACTGAATATTTCGTCTCGAAATTTCACAAGGATTCATTTTACACGTTAAACTAAAGAAATAGAATAATTAGAAATTAATTGAAGGTGTTAAATTTTATGATGATCAAGTCTTATTTGCGCCGAAATTCAAACTGGCGCGCCCGATATTTTAAGTTTATGAAGCTGAATTGAGCTTTCCATTAATTTTTTAAAATATTTTTAGGCTTAATAACGTTCCTAAAGACCTAAAAACACCAATCAATACGATCAGACGTCTTAAAAAGCCGTTTTTTTAATTTATCAGATTTTTCCCAAATTAAGTTGTGTAGGGGAGTGCGAAGTTGTACAGCAACGGGTGGGTTTTACTTTTCGACAAAGTAATTTTTAAAAAATTCCGAATTCTCGGTAAAAAAATACCTAAACTGCTCGTATTTGTTCTTTTTTCCTGGTTTTAGACACTTTTCAATGACTTGAGTCATAAAAAATCAAAGGAAAGCGTATCTAAGCTTCAAAAACTAAAATTATAGTTCGCGCCAGTTTGAATTTCGGCGCAAAGAATACTTGATCATCATAAAATTTAACACCTTCAATTAATTTCTAATTATTCTATTTCTTTAGTTTAACGTGTAAAATGAATCCTGTGAAATTTCGAGACGAAATATTCAGTATCTTCGGCGTACAAAGCAAAAATAGCACGCCAGCCATTTGTTTTTTCTTTTTCGCACGGAGGAATAACAGCATATTTTGCCACGAAATTTCACACGGATTCATTTTATAAGGTTAACTAAAGAAATAGAATAATTAGAAATTGATTGATGCTATTCATTAATTGAAGTTAATCAAGTAATCGCTCCCATTTGGCGCGGGAAGATTCAAACTAGTGCGGGCGATATTTTTAGTTTTTGAAGTAAAAGGCGTCTTCATTAGATTTTTAAGGATGTTTTGGCTCTAAAACATTAAAAAAAGACCGTTAAGAGCAAAATCAAGCGAAGAAAAGTCGTAATAAGACGGTTTTTTGAATATTTAAACCTTTTTTAAAATCTCACTGCAAGGCGACTACGAGTTGTACATGCAAGGGGCACTTTCAACTCTTGGACATAATTTTTTAATTCTTTAACTTATAATTGATTAATTGATTAATTAAGCAATGTTTCCTACTGTTTTACCAATAAAGTTCTAAGGTGAGAGGTAGTTTTTCAAAAATCAAAAGATCAAGATCAATTTTGGTACCCCCTCCTCCCCCCTAACCCAGGGGTTTTGACCAAAATTTATGCTAAAAATATCAACAATAACGAAATCGTGAATAAATTTGCTGAAATTAGGTATGCAACACGTAGGGGCTCTCAGAGGGCTCATAATGCCAGCGCAACGTGGGGAAAGCCGCCCGTATTGCCGAAAAATTTTTGACTTGGCGAACGCTAGCTACTAAGAGGAGATCCAATGAAAATTTGGTGAAGATTGGATCAAAGGTACGGCCGCAGCGCATTTATTATTACTTCAGACAGTCGTAACTCCGCCATTTTTTCGAATTACGAAAATTCCTTGAGTTCAATTTTCCTAAATTATTTTTTTATTGATTTTGCCGTTTTTTAATTTTTACACCCCCCCCCCCCCAACCATCCCCCCAAATAATAATCGCGACTAATTGAAATTTGAGTGTGACCATTGTCTCCGCCATAAAAAAACATAAAAAATGATGTGTCATATGACGGGGTTTTGATAATAATTTATAAAAATCAAAATTAAGAAATTGATAATATGCAAATAATAAGTTGATTAGGGTGGGCGCGGGGGGAGGTAGGAGTTAATGAATGCGCCTTCCGAGTATTGTTGAAGGGAAGGGGTGGTAGCCCGGACCCTCGAAACGGTTGGTAACAGAGGCGAAGGGAAGATAGACGAGGGGGGAAGGGGACACGGAGCACGAAGATCGTCAAGGTCGAGTCGAAAAATTTTAGACGGTTTTAGAGAGTTGATGATGATGACGTCCCCGGAGGAGGTAGGTCTAGTTCCTCCGGAGGAAGTATATACAATTGCCCCTTACGGAGTCACGGAGTAGGCTAGACCCGCAACACGGAGGAACTATGTACAATTTCAAAGTTAAATCCTGTGCATACCTCCTCCGCATAGCTCCTCCGGCAACCGGAGGAAGTATGTACAATTTTCAACCCAAATGGAGGAGGTATGTACATGCCCACGATACTATATATAGCACGATAACTGGAGCAATTTTAATGTGAGGGTGACGATATCCGGTATTTAGAGCTTTTATCTCAATAGCTCGGACGAGTTCGTTAATGGCTGAAATCGGACCAGCGATTCACCTACTTTACTTAGGGCTTAAAAGACAAAATTGGCATTTTCTATTGAAATCCTAGTCCTTTTGCAAAAAAAAACTTTAAGACCTCTGCGAGGGCGTGTAAAAAATTAATTAAAGCAGGTTTGGACGAGCCAGGCGCAAAATATTGAACTAGCTAAACTTTAAAAAAAATTTGAATTTATACCGGGAAATTATTAAATATTTTATTAATAAAATTATCAGATGTTTTCTAGGGGCTCAGTGGCGCAATTTTTCTTATATCATCATTTTTATAACATAATTATATATTTTGTGTTTATACATTTAATTTTAATCATGAAAAGAAATCTACCTTTTAGTCCCTGCTACCGCAGGGTCATTATTTTCCCCTTTAAAATACGTAAAAACCGATATGCGGCAAAGCTCTAACTGCGATATCCGAGCGGGTACGAAGGCGAACTCGTATCCTAGTCCACTACCCCCACTCCTTTTCCGGGAGCCCCACTCCTCTTGGAACAGCTCCCGCCACGAAATAAAATATATTATACATATTGTGAATTTTTAATCGTAAAAATATTCGAAAATTTTAAAAAAACCCTTTCCTCTATGATCTATAAAATCTAAAATCTCGCCACGAAATTCCAGAGAGTGACTTTTCTGTCGAGTTCGCCCTTCGTACCCGGAGCGCCTCATGTTCATATTTTTTTACACTATGGTGAGATACGATACGAGTGTATACGTGTCGACATAATGCGGTTCGCCATATTTTGACCATAAAATATCGGAAATCGCGGGTTACCGTTCAACATAAAAAATCTGCAATTCAACATAAAGAAAATAGTCGAAAACGTTCACCATAATGCATTTGAACACAATACATTTCACCATAAAAAAGAGGATAAACACTTGTCGTTTCGCCATAAAACGGTTTCTGTCGTTTGGGGATAATAAATCTCACCATAAACTAGTTACAGCGAAAGAGCAAGCCTACTTTCGCCGTTAAAAACGCGATTGTGGCAAAACGACAAAAACCTTAAAACTTGATAGTTCACCACAATGCAATGCGCACATCCTCGTGAGAGGGAAAAAAATTAACCTCCTGTGTTATAAACGAGATGATCCCATTGGCTGCCTGCTTGCTGCTTTTCTAGCTATGGTGAGATGCCTTATGTTGCATTGGATTATGGTGAACTGTCAAGTTTGAAGATTTTGTCGTTTCGCAATAATCGCGTTTTAATCGGTGAAAATAGGCTTGCTCTTTCGCTTTCCCTTGTTATGGTGAGTTGTATTATGCTTAAACGACAGAAACAGTTTTATGGCGAAACGAAAGGTTTAAAGAGAGGCTTTTATGGTGAGAAGCGTTATGGTGACTTGCACTTTTTTTATGTCGACTTGCATTTATTGAAAAGTCGTTTATAGCGAAACGCTTTATGTTGAAATGCATCATACTCAAAATTTTTGAACTTTTGAGAGCTTAGGTTCAATTACATTCTGAGGAAACGCATTTTGGTGATCTGAGGTAAAGCTTAAAAAGTACCTAAGTTACAAGCCGTCGTTTCTTTTTATATTTTTTTTTTATAAAGGATTCGCGTTCTTCTTGAATTCGATCTTCTGGTATTCGCTGAACTAGGGTACTTGAATAGTCCAGCCAAAAGATCTTCTGGTATTCGCTGAACGTAAAAAAACGAGAGAACAGAAAACGTTCATCTTTGACTTTTTTTTTCCGTCAAAACGTATTGATTTGCGTTTTCCCTTTTGATTTAAAAAAAGGTTCCTTTTATTTTTCTCGCTTTTGGTTCCTAGTTGGTTTATCGACGTGGGTATTTTTCTCTTTTTATTACCTCTACGCTTTTCTTAGCTATTCTGAGACGGTGAATAAAGTCACAGCAGTCGTTCGGGATCTTGAACTTTTCTGCATTCACTCCTCGGTTATAATCAATTTGATCAAATTGTTCCTAAAACGAAATTTTTTAAATAGATCGATTGGAAGGATTTATAAAATTGAAAGGACGCTCTGTTTTCCGATTATTAAAATCGATTTTTTTTACTTTTGTGTTATATCTTCTACATATATAGTCTCTACAGTTATTTTTCTTGCCATGCACTTATTTACAGATTCATTCAAATTTAAATCGGTTCTTTGGATCGTCGTTTTATTCGAAACTCAATTTTTTATGCTCATCATAAATTTATTTCATTTCACCTTTTTCTTAAAAATAACCCATTTTTACTTTACTGCCCTCAATAACAAAGTGACACCCTGTATAAAAGACGTCGGCGTTACACTGAAATGTTATCAAAACCTTACCTTGATCTGTGACGGATTCAACGAATTTTTTGGGGAGCAAATTTTAGTTATAATCGGTACTCTTTTTACGACTATAACTGGAAGCGTTTATATTTTAATTTGGGAAAACGAGCTGTTGAAAATTTCGTTAATTTTGTCGTCGATAAAAATCGCCATTATGTGATTACGTTTCAGAGGTTGATCAAATCAAGCGAAGCTGCTATTTTTGAGGTTGGTACCACTGTTGTATTTTAGCTGAGTGCAATAATTATTGAAGGAGCGTGAGACTTTTTTTGGATGAGCCTGGCAAATTGACAATCGAAGAGACCAAAATCAAAAGCGTTAAAAATGAAACCCCAAAAACCGCTTCTCTCCAGTGTTTTTACAAAAAAGTAAAAAATAAAACTTAATACCAATTAAAAAAATAATAAAACGCCACCGTTTCCAAGATATCTATATTATTCCATTCTATCCTCTCCTCCCCCCGGAAAATTTCGGAAAATTAAATATGTTTATTTTTACCAGCACTTACCTAATTCTTTTCTTGGTTAGTCATGCCTGGATGAGTGGACAAAAATATGGATTATACAATTTTGGCTTAGAGGTAGTTTTTCTTGATATTTCAAAGGGAAATGTTTAGAAAATTTTTTATAATTTCGGGCGACTTTGAAAAAGTTACGGGTCGGTTATCGAAAGTCCCGAAATATTTACTCGTTTTCCCTTTCGATTTTGAAAACGGGATGTTCACTTTTTCACGAGTCTGGTTTTCGCTTGGTCTGTCTCTTTGGATCCTTTTAAACATTTTTCATCTTCGGATGTTTTCTTGTTCCACTTGACCGTCATCATTTTCGTACACGGTTTTCGAGTCAGTTTTCTCAATTTTTCCATTTTCATCATCCTCTGGAAAATGATGAGGAAACGTAAACGCTTGAATCTGCCCTTCGAAAAAATCTCTCGATTAGAAAAACTTCTCTCTTTTCCTTTAATCGAAATCAGCATTGTCGACTCCTTTTATATATTTTCGACCCTTATCTCACTCACAATTTTAAATATATACGCTCAATATTATAAGATCGGCAACCATAATATTTATTTGCTATCATTTTGTTCGACTTTCAAGTCTTTATGTTATTTATAAACATATTTCACTACACAGGATTCTTAAAAATGATCCGATTCTACTTTAATTTCCTCAACGAAAAATTGGCCTTTAAAAAATTCAAGAGCTTTGATGTCGACTTATACTTGAAATGCTACGAAGTCCTGGCTTCAAGTGGTGATTATTTAAACTCATTTTTTGGCGAGCAGATTTTAGTGATTATAACGACTCTTTTTGTGTTTATAACTGGAAATACTTATATTATGCTCAACGAAAAAGAAGGTTTTTATTTTGTTAAATTTGTTTCGTCGGCAATAATCCTTATTTATATAACAACATTTCAAAATTTAATCGAGTCAAGCGACGAAACAATTTTGAAGGTAATGAAAGACGATTTTTATGGTGGTTCAAGGGAATATTTTTTGTTTTTCCTTTTCGTCCAAAACAGTCGTTAAAAATCAATTTTTATTTTTAAAATCTGTGACTTCGACCAATAACAATTAGTTTGAAGACTTCCAATAAAAACTTTCTTGATGAGAAGTAAAAATATAGGGAAATTAAAGAGGGGAAGTATAACGGAGGGGGAAGTATGAAGGAGGGAAAGTATAAGGAAGGGGAAGTATAACGGAGGGGGAGGTATAAGGAGGGGAAGTATAACAGAGGGGGAAGTATATAGGTATATATAGGTATACAGGGTGTCCGGAAACACATGGCAAGCGTCTGGGAGAGCGTTAAAAAGTGGTTTTACGAAAAAAAGTTAAATGAAAACCCCCCTTAATTTAAATCAAAGAATTTGATGGTGTAGTTTAAAATCCGCCTGGATATACAGGGTGTCCCAGACACAACCTAACTTCGTTATTTCAAATGGGAACCCCTATTTTTTATTTCAGATTCGTAATCTACGCAAAATTTCAAGTAGATTTGAGTACTCATATGACAATTTTGGACAACTTTTAAAAAATGTCAAAATTTAGCGTTTTTTGCGCTAAAATCCGTTAAAATTGACCTAGGAGACTCGTTTTTTTTTTAATTCCACTTATTTTTTCCCGAAGAATCCAACTGTCTCAAATTTGAGCAACGAGATTTCGTCGCTAATGGCCTTTTTTCAAGTTAGAACCCAAATTTTTAGTTCAGAAATGAAAATTAGCACTTGTTGAAAGGAATTTTTCTTTCGGACCACAAATTTTGAAAGAGCTACAGCGTCTTTTGTGTTTATGCATCAAAAATTAAAATTCCGTCAACAAATCGCTAATTTCCATTTTTGAAGTATAGAATTTGGAGTTAAACTTGAAAAAAGGCCATTAGCGACGAAATCTCGTGATGCTGAATGCGAAGATGCTTAAATTTGAGACAGTTGGATTCTTCGGGAAAAAATAAGCGGAATTAAAAAAAAAAACGAGTCTCCTAGGTCAATTTTAACGGATTTTAGCGCAAAAACGCTAAATTTTGACATTTTTTAAAAGTTGTCCAAAATTGTCATATGAGTACTCAAATCTACTTGAAATTTTGCGTAGATTACGAATCTGAAATAAAAAATAGGGGTTCCATTTGAAATAACGAAGTTAGGTTGTGTCTGGGACACCCTGTATATCCAGGCGGATTTTAAACTACACCATCAAATTCTTTGATTTAAATTAAGGGGGGTTTACATTTAACTTTTTTTCGTAAAACCACTTTTTAACGCTCTCCCAGACGCTTGCCATGTGTTTCCGGACACCCTGTATAGGAGAAGAAGTAAATAATTTTAAATTCAATTTATTTTATTAGGTATTTTTTGGTTTTAGTGCCTACTTTTTAATATCACATATTGGCCATCAGCGGTAGTTTGTAATTTAATTCAATAATTGAAATAACAAAACATGTTGACCCGTGACGTTAAAATTATATTTAATTAGCAATCGAATTATTCCGGTCAGCGCTTTTCCAATGCGTGAAGTTTTAGTCCAAAATGTCGCCTTGTAAATACGTGAATACAGAAACTAAAGTCACATTTTTATCATTTTTCCCAAGATTTTCATTTGTTTTCCCGTTCATATTGAAAAAGGGCCTTTTCATTTTTCATGGAAAATGTTAATAATAAATTTCATCGTCTTTTTAGTCGGAACGTATTTTCATTTACGTGCGTTTTTGGACCCCCCAGAATTTCTAATAACTGGAAGACTTACTTATTTTATACGCATTTTGCAAATAAATCTTAATTGTTTCTCAATTTTGGTCAATTTGCTTCGCCTCACTTTACAAAGGGGATGCATAAATAAGGCGTTGTGTCAGATTTATTATATAGAGAAATTACTCGGATTTCCGAAAATTAAAATCTCCTATATGCCTAACAAAGTTATTTTCGTTTTCTAACCGGTTTTACGGTGAACCTATCTATTAGTGAAGCGCGATATGATTTATTTATATTTATAATGTTTGTGAACTTTTATTCACAGCTTTTAATGATTTATGCTATCGTTTATCATTACTCCGGTTATATAAACCTGGTCAATTTTTATTTCGTTTCTTTAAATTCGCGGTTGAAAAGCTCCGTTCAATTTGTCCATTTGCATTTAATTTGTTTTGACATTTTGTCGTCTTCTGGTGAGTTTTTAAACGTAATTTTTGGACATCAAATTTTGCTGATCATCGCGGCAGGATTCGCTCTTGTAACAGGAAATATTTATTTGTTGCTTTATGAAACTAATGTAGAATCGGGATTTTTGGCGACTATATTTTGGATAGTTTTTTTCATTATTGTACTTTGGGGGTTGATTTCGAGTTGTGAAAGGACCAAAAATGAGGTAAAAATATTTGTTACCACTCGTTGTAAATTTCGATTTTTGACGGCTTTCCTTGGTTTATTCCAAGGCCAAGAGCAACTTCTTGTACCCAATATTTTTAACTTCCTTAAAGAAGTTATTGTGATAACCTCCACGTTGGGGTTTTGGGAAAGGGTCTTCCGGACCCTGGAGGGTCAAATCGAATATGGATCTTTACCGATCTTAACTTTGTTCGTAGTACCGGCCGGCCGTAGCATTTTTTCGGGAACACTTTACGTCCACAGTTCTCAACCGATTTTCACCAAATTTTCTATAGCTGGTGAACAAAAACGAGAGCGATTTTTGAATTTCGAAAAATTGGCGGAGATATGTGTTTGAAATTTTAAGAAATTCGCTGCGGCCGAACCGTTGGTCTGATTTTCACCAAATCTTCATCAATTGATCTTCATATTTTTTACTAATTATTTGTGTAAAAAAATATAATTTTTTTTTTTACATTAATTATAATTTTTGTAGGGAGAAATTTCATACTTCCTCGCGTAACGAGAGGAACCTCCTTGGAGGAACCTTGGTAAAAATCCCATTATTTCTACCATGATACCTTATACTTTAACCCCCTTATTTATAGTTCCCCTCTGTTATACTTCCCCTCTTTTATACTCCCCTCCTTTATACTTCAAATCCGTTATACTTCTCCTCCTCTATACTTCCCCCTCCGTTATACTTCTCCTCCTCTATACTTCCCCATCCGATATTTTTACTTCCGTTGAAGTAAGTTTTCGTATGAAGCTCTTCGAACTAGTACTTCTCTAGTTTTAAGGCCTATTTTCTAGATTTTTGACAGTTTTCACCTGCTTATTTGCCAAAATGTTCGCCGGATTCTCTGACGCCTTTCTAGTTTTATTTTTTGACCTGGAAACCCCAAAGATTCCAAAATATTTGCTTGTATTCCTTGTTCTTTCAAAAAAAAAACCACTTTATCCGGTATTTCATTGGTCTTCGAATCTTCTCGATTTATTAGTCACAAAGCAACTTTTTACCCGACTTTCTTAAATTTTTTTTTTAAATTTTTCGTCCTAGAAGCCACCTTTTCTTTTATTTCCGGACGTTTTCCTCGATCTGTCGGGCAAGAGCTCACTTTGAACCATTTTTCAGGATTTTAGGGCGTTTTCCTCGATGCCTGAATGCCAAAGAAGGAACTTTTAACGGGCCACGTCACTCGACCTAAAACCTTTTTTCCTTTGAAAAAAAAAGTTAAAATTTTACTGTTTAATTTTTTTTTATTTTTTCAGGCGGAGGAATTCAATAAAATTCTCTACCGTCTCATCTTGACGATAAAACCGGTGAACTCGCCCGAAACGTAACAAAGGGACCTAATTCAAATAATTAATGAATAAAAATATTTAAATTTTAGCCGAAAGTTATTTTGCACTTTGCCAACAAAAGGAAGGTCGTTTTTACCGCCTGTGGGTTTTTTAATATCGACTACACATTAGCCTCTTCGGTTAGTCTTCAAGATGGATAAAAAAAAAAGTTTTCTAACTCATTTTTCAGATGATTGCAGCAGCCACAACTTACTTGGTAATTTTGATACAGATGGGGAGTATCGAATAGTAAAAAAAAATATATACATTCAAAGAAAAAAAAGTTTTATTTTCAACCCTTTTGATTCGTACACTTTTAAACTCAATTCAAAACTCTTTAAAAGCTTCTTAGACAACAATGGAAGCCGGAGGAGGATAAAACACCCCAGATAAGCACCTGTTTATCTCCTTTCAACCTTTTGAATGATAAATCAATCCTTGTTGCCTTTAAACGAGAGGTATTAAAACGATAAAAAAAAATGGGAGTCCAAAAGAGAAAGAGGAAAAATACAAACAAAAGACTTCTTGAGTTTCGACGTTTTTTCATTCATGAGGTAATTTTCATGTTTATATCTTTTCGGATTTTAACTCGACAATGACTGACAATAAAAGTTTTTATCATTAGCTTTCCAACCGCAGTGTGAAACTCCTGGAGCATGCGCATAAGGATTTGACGTCAAATCTAAATTCATTTTACTTGTAAATCTTCTGCGCATGCTGCAGGAGTTTCAAACCTGTTTCAAACTGCGGAAGGAACAAAGCTAGAAGGTATTGTATTTTTCATTTATGTGAAGTGCAAAAAAAGTTAAAAGGTTTTAGGAAGATTTTATTGGACGAAGCCCGAGATCAATAAAAACCCCGTCTTGAAGCTCTTTACTAAAAAAAATGTTATTATTGCTATTAAATTCCTTACAGAGTTATAATGTCTTTCAGATCCAATGACCGTTCCTCCGTTTTTTCCGAAACACTTCTGAACGGCCATAATTTTCATCCGATCTCACCAAGTTTTCTCAGAATTTCGTACCGTATTTATCTTAAAAGTGACTAGAGCTTCCCACATTTAATTTTTTTTATGAAGTTCTGTCGTGGTCAGAGACAGACGAGCATTTTAGTGACGTTTTCAACCTACTGGTTGAACCATCAAATAAAAAAAACCTATCTTGAACCGGAAAGAAAACGAAATACGACACCCGGAAATTAAATCGAGAAGAACCTGTGACTCCCTTTTGATAAAAATAAAAAAATTCTACGTTCGACTATTTTTGTTATAAAACTTTAATTTTTAAAACCGCGATTTTGATCTGGAAATTTCCTAGGCAAGTTAATTTCCTGCCATTATTGAGACGCTGTCGGGTATAAATTTTCAAACTAAAGAGAACCTTAGTAGTAATACTCAAACTGCCGTTAGAAGGCTTTACGTAAGGGCTATGGATTACTCGTCCCTTGAAATTCAGGAAATCCTCAACATTAAAAAAAATTAAAATATTAAACAATTGTGTTTTTAACAATATTTGATGAATAAAAGCTTATAAAAGCTTGTCAGTAACTGACAGGAACTGAAGATGGGAACTTATTCATAATACCCCATTGGGTATTAAAAAGAATTAAAGTTTAAAAAAAATTTCACCGCCGTCCGTCTTTCCTCCTCTGCGAAAGCCGAAGTGCCAGGTAAGCATCCTTGAACATGGGTTAGAGAAATAGTTTTTTTAACAAAATCTGATACTTGCCCACTTTCAAAAGTCTCAAAAATATTAAAAGTAAAATAGAGATATAAAATAGTCTAAAAGATAACGTCCGACCTTGCGGAATTCAAACTCGGCGCTTAAACGATCAAGATTTTCGACTGGAGAGACGATGAATTTAAAGAATTTCAAGCGGATTTAACTCCAGAAAATAATTTCTGAACGGTTTGAACGGTTAGAAATTCAAGTAGGATTTTAAAGGGCTGAACAACCCGCTAATTGCCCCCCAGCCTTCATGAACAACTTCGGTAAACCTTTAGGAGCCATTAGGGGTCTCCGCGTATGGGCAAATTTTAAGCAGGACAAATTAATATTTATGAGTCTTTTATCGGCCAACCAGAGGCTTCTTCCTTCCAACCCATATAAACAGCGATATTATGAAAAAAAAATGTTCCTCTTCATATTAGGTTTTATGAATAATTTTTATAATGTTATGTGTATGTGTATCAAGATGGTAAAAAATTAAGTCTCCGCACAGCTGGAAGAACATCCCAAATTTTTCCTACTACCAAAAAAGTTTTCTTTTCTAAAAAATCTCTTAGACAGATCTCCGCCATTTTTGCGAATTTCGGAAAATTCTCTTTTCAAAACAACTAAGACAGGAAGATTCTGTGAAAATTTGGTGAATCGGTCAGGTATAGTTGAAATGTTTACAGTGTGGCCAACATGATTTAATGATGTCGTTGATTGTTTCTAGTACCTAACGCAAGGCTTAGTCGATGTTGATCAATAATTCTGTATAATTTTATTATTATACTGAATAACATGGGGACTGCCAAATGTACTTCTGTAACTTCGGGAAGCCATTTTCTAAAAAGAAAATAATCAAAGTGCTCCAGTGTTTAACTTTCAAGTTTTGGGCAGTTTTCCTCTATTTTCTGGACTAAAAACACCAGTTTATCATGCGTTCGGGCTCAAATTAAATCCCGTAGTAAATAAATATGCAACTTCTTTTATCCCAGGAAAAGTAAACAAAAAATAATATGTTCTACGCCAATATCATAAAAATCTTGCAAAACCAATCGTGTTTATGATATATTTTTTAAATTTAATTTTTGAATTCATTCCAATTGGTTCGCCTGTGTTAGCTACACAAGCATTGAGAAATATTAATATTGATTCTACAAACTCATGGGGGGGGGGGGGGTGAAAGTGTATTGTCAAGTGATGAAAATATATATAACAATTTTCTGGAAGGCGCACCGGCTCAAAACACTTCAATAAGAAAAGGATTTGTACCGCCCCGCCGTCCCCCCGTTCAGCCGATCTCAGAAGATTTACGACAAGCAAACTTAGAGCATCCAATTGATTGCGAAGCTTAGAAAGATTTTCTTTTTTTAATATATACTTTTTTTTATTCTAAGATTTATTGTATTTTCAGACCTTTTAACTTCTTTGCATGTTCTAAATATTGCTGTATAAAATAAAAGCCGGCCAAAACGTACTCAACAATAAAAAATAAAAAAAACAATAACACCGCATTCAATTTTCTTTAACGTCCGTAATCCTCGGATAAGCCCTCAAAATTAAAAATATACGAAGTTATGAAATTGTTACGTATGAAATTGTTGAAAGTTCAACTCTTCTTAAATTAAATTCTTTTGTTTCTAACTTACGTTTCTTCAATGTTTTTGGTCGCTTTCTTTTTAAATATTTTTAAATTAGTTAAGATTTTTAGATGCAAAAATTTTATTTGTTTTTGGTAAAATAAATAAAAAAAATTGTTGCCACCGAAAGTTTTAAGGGTTGGAAGAGAAAAGTGGAATGATCCCTTTGGGGCAGTTGGGGATTCGAGAAAAGGGAAGCGTTATAAAACCGACTTCAGACGCCCAAAGGGCTTTTTTTTCTTCAGAATCTGTGCTAACGGCCTTTTAATGTCCTTCCTCACTTATAAACCAATAATTTAAAAAGCCTTCAATAATACCCTTGCTTATAGTTCTTCTATAAGTTTTATACAGGATTGTAATGGTTTTATTATACCTAAATTATAATATGGAGTACCTACTTATGTTTCCCACGTTTAAGTTATTTGGCAATAATAACTTACCCTTCTCGCATGAGGAAAATTATTTTTGATTAAGGTGGCTATTACCTTGAATACAGCCATATAATTTTGGTTTAAAATCATAAACTAATCATTACGCCATAACTAAATGATAACGCTGTAGAAAACACCAAGGGCCTCAGCGGCTCTCATAAAGCATTTTTTTAAATCATTATTATTTTGAGATTTGATTCTTTCACCCCTTGAGAGTGACATCTCTTGAACAGAAAGCCCAATATTTCTACCTTGATACTTGAAAAATTTCTAAGAAAAAAAGTACCTACAAGTTCCCCAACAAACAACAACAAACTTCCCCTCCTTTATACTTCCCCTCATTTACACATACTTAACCCCCCCTCCTTAATACTTCTCCTATATTGTTTTAATATATTCGCTGAGGACAATACATTCCTCGAATCGACACCCTCTGGCAGAAGGAGAAGGTTGTCCTCCGTCGAGGGAAGGATCTGTTTATTAGGAAATAATTTTAGTTGATTCGGTTCTTCGTAATCGATTACGTAAAAGTTTTAGGTAAGTTATATTTGATGGAGGTCAGGGCCTGGAGCGATAAATTTAGTCCTAATTGAAATTCGTATTACTTGAAGGGGTTTACGTTGAGGAAGCACGGAGCGATTGGGGAAGTCGAAGTCGTTCTACTTCTTCCTAACCTTGAAAATGTTTGAAAAAAGAAAAATTTGTCTAAATGCTAGAAATTATTTTTTCCCCTCATCTATACTTCCCCCTCCTTAAACTTCCTATCCGTTATACTTTCCCCTCGTTAATACTTCCCCCTTCTATATTGCTCTTCTCTTTAAATAATTTTTCGTTAGAAGCTCTTCAAACTAGTGCTAAAATTATGTTATTACGACCATTTGATGGATCTTGCACCGTCCTATCAGGAATTTCGGACTGTCTGTTTTTTTTTTGGGATTCTCGAACACTTTTTAAAAGTCAAATTAAAAGAAAAACTTGTAGGTTGTAATCATGAGTCCCAGTTCTTTTGAATAATTATCCAAGAGCAGGTGGTAGTCTCGGAACTCGCATACAAATTAAGGTTAACCCTTCTCCCCCGCCGCACACACACCCCTTAATTCTCCTATTTCAATCCTAACCGCGAAAACGTAAAAATAAAAGAAGAGAAACTGAGGAAAAAGCGGACCTTTGAACCCTTTTTTGAGCGGGTGATTACTCGAAGGCGGTGGCCACCACTATTCACCCGCTCGAACCCTTTTGCCTGAGAGAATTCTCTATTCGTGACATTTTGGGAGAGAATCACCTCGTTTCATGAACCTGAGTTATTTGAGAAGAATTTTTATTGTTCGGAAGATTGAGGGCTTTCGTTTTAAAGAGTTTCGTAGACGAAGGGGGAGAAAAAAAAGTGTACATTTGAAGTTTTTTATGTTTAAAACCTACGGCGAACATATGAACCGCTTGTACTTGTTCTCTCGGGTTAAACTTTTACCATGTCGACCACTTGGAGGCTTTCTCCCTTCCCTCTCATATCTGTATTTCATCGACGTCTCCCTTTTCGGAGGCCGTTCCACTCGAAAGTTTCCCCTTATAAAAAGTTAGTGATCCCCGGCTCGTATAAGCGGGAAGGTCGGGGTACCATCAAAAGTTCACAGAGGACACTATTTGAAACTTTTACTCAATCTTTGCCCACCTGAGACTTACCACTCACAAGAATGAAAGTATAATGTTACGGAAAATTAGTTTCTTACTGTCCCATCTGATGTATACCGTACAGAATAACAGCCACGAGATAACCTTTTTTCTACTTAAAATTTGCTGATCTTTGGCTACGACGGGAACTTACTCAAAGGAGAGAAAGAACACTTTATCTTTTTAAAACAGAAAAGTATTAAGGTTCAAAAAAATTTCTATTTTTCCTTACTATTCACCAATATTATATTTTTTCTTTCAGACGAAAGTAAGGCTACCAATTATTTTGTTACTGATGCGGATGATCGGAAGAATGTATAATGAATTATGGTCGGACGTCACTTTTTATGTTTAGACTATTGATATTTTATTACTATTACTATTTGATTTTTAATATTTTTAGGACTTTTGAGAGTGGGCTTTATCAAATTTTGTATGAAAACTATTTCTCTAGCCAATGGTCAAGGATGCTTTCCTGGTATTCGGCCTTCGCGCAGGAGGAAAGACGGACGGCGACTGGCCACGATTTTTAGGAAGGGCTCCCTCTCTATTAAAAAACCGATTGTTCCAGAAAAAAAATCGTACATGGAGGGTATTAAATTAACTTTCTTCAAGAAAGTAAAAAATGCATTGGCAGGTCGATTGCGACAACTCAATGTGCAAAGTTTTGAAATCCGGCTGTCTGTGGAAAGGAGCGACTCTGCAGTTTTCCTTAAAAAAAAAATGTCAAAAACTTTCCGGCGACAGCGAACTCAGTGATCCTTGAGTCGGGTTTAACTTAAAACAAATACCAGAAAAACCATTTTCCCTTGATCGTGGAAAACCTGCCTTCTACCAACAAGCAAAAAAAAAATAAAAAAATAAAAAATTAAATAATTAAAATGTAAACATTTGAATAAATAAGTTCAAAACTTTTGAAATAGTGCTTTCCGTTTTAAAAAAATTTAAAAGAATAAAAAAAAAGTTAATTTAATTTTAAACTGTCCATTTTGTGCATCATGAGCCCTTTTTGTTGTTAAACTTAATGGAAGCGATGTTTTTATTGGCGATGAGAACCACAGCGGGTAGGAAAAGATAAGAAGGTTTTTATTAAAGGTTTCCGTTTTTTTTTTCTTCCATCACCCTTAGATGGATTTATCCTTCTGGATTTATGTACCTCAATATAGATTTGTCTTCCCCTTTGGGTCTCGAAAGATCTTTTTTGGAGATCAAGGACATTAAATACAAGGTTTTATTGTCCCTGTTTAGGGGAAAAAAAAAAAAAAAAAGGCTTGAAGTACTTAGAGAGGGATAAGACCACAGGCGAATCTCAGTTGGATAAAATATGTGATTGTTGCATGTTCTAATTATTATATTTTTGTTCGCCTGTTAATTTATGTCAATTTTTTTCATTATGTACCAATATTGCTTGTCGATTGTCATATACAAACTGTGATAAATTGTGATAGTACTTATATAATTTGTCTGATGTACAGTTTTTATAATTGGCTGCCGCTGTGAAAATTGTACGTGAAAAAAATAAAGCAAATTAAAATAAAATAAATATACGGAATACATATTTTGCTGCAAATAGTACAAAATTCAAACTTCTAGTCCCTTTTTATAAGTGATTTTACCAGATTTTTTATCAAATTCAAACTTCAAGACGATACAACCGTATCAAATCTATAGCATCGAGCTGTTTTTTTTCTGAAAAGATAGTTTTTTTTTTCCGAAAGGTGACTTGGAAAATTTTCGGAAAAAACTGCAAATTTTTGCAAAAAAAAAAAAAAAAAAAAAAAACAGGAAAAAAAGAGGGAAAGTTTTTCTAAATACTTGAAGTCATTCTTCCCCTCCATTGTATTTTCCCTCCCTTATACTTCCCTCTCCTTAAACTTCCCTCCTTCATACTTCCCCCTCCTATATTGTCCTTCTCTTTAAGGAAGTTCCCGTAGGGCCTTTTCCTTTCCGAAGGCGGTGCCAAATTGGGCCCCTGTGTAATTAAATCTACTAGACACTAAAATAAAACAGGAAGTTTTTTTTTTTTTTTTTTTTGCACTTTTTTTAAATGAAAGAACAATGAAATTTCCTCGAGCATAATAGAACGTTTAATTCAGGCTCGGCGGCGTTTGTTTCACCGCCTGTGAAATCGGATAATGAAAAAGCGAGGTTATTTTCGAGTCACATAACCGAATGAGGGAGTTGAAACCGAGTCCCTTTTCACCTTGTGCACCATGTGAAAAAGACAACGTTTTACAGCTCCGCAATCAACTTCAAGACAGTGCTATAAAATTTAACAAAAGAGAGAGAGAATAAAAACAAAAATAATAAAAATAACAATAACGGGACTACGGAATTAATTAAAGGTTTTCTTGACGTTCTGTTTACACAAAGGAAACACCCCAGGATTTAATCAGGCCCGGACGATTTCTCCTCATCCTGTAATGAAATATTAAACGCAACTTGAATTTAAACCCTTTTCTATTTCCGCTTTATCTCCGCGCTTCTCTAAAGAATACGAATTTAATTGGAACTATACATTGAAAGGTTTTTATTATATTTTCAGTTCTAATAAGGTGGAATTCGATAGCTTTGTTCCAACCGCAGTTTGAAACTGGTTTGAAACTCTTGGAGCAGCACAGAAGGATTTGGACGTCGACTTTGACGTCGTTCAAATCGTTTTTCCGTCAAATCTGAAGTCATCTGATGTCAACTGATGTCAAATATCCAAATCCTTCTGCGCATGCTCCAAGAGTTTCAAACTGCGGATGTGTACCTAAGCAATTTAGTGTCATGAGTTTTGATTAACTTCTTTGTTTTCGACATAATACACTTGTCCAAAACTATTTCTCTAACTCATGGTCAAGGATGCTTACCTGGCTTTTGGAAAGACGGACGGCGACTGTCACTATTTTTGGGAAGGAAAATATCCAATCCCTGAAAATATAATCCTTACAGGCGGAAAAGAGGGATTCTACTGAAACTGATAAACACCGCTTTTTGACACTCTTCTCCACCAAAACCACTGCTCAAATCGGAGTAAATTTTTAAAATGCCATACGGACACCATATAGCAATTTGATAAACAAAACTTTTCGTATAAATTGAAAGGCCCGGATTTCATCAAGTTTGACTCGGAGCTGCGTTTTCTCCTGGACCATGTCGGCCTTTTTGGGTAACTTTTGGGACATTGGAAGGGACTTTCAAGAAAGGAGAGTGATCTTCCCTTTGATCTAAACTTTCATGATTGGCTACAGAGGCAAGAAGTACTTATTCTAGATTTGCCCTTAACGAGCCTTTCAGATGACGTTTTAGGCTATTTTCGCTTAATTTTTCATCCACACAAAAAGTCATCACTCATAAGTGTGTTTTAGACAATGATTAATCTTATAAAACGAAAAAAAACGTGTTTTAGTGAATACGGAAAGGTTTATTGCGGTGTTTCGATCTCGAATTTTATCAGAGAGTGTAACGCAATTAGAGGAGGGACAAAGCTCCTTAGAGAGTGAAACCGCATCTTACCTTAAGGCTTTACGCCAACCGGATCGTTTCTATATTGATTCTTGGACGTTTTATTGTACTTTTCACCCTTGGAAGGTACGTGACCGAAATATAACCCGGTAATATAAAGTAGCAAAAGTTGTTTTTATTTTAAGTTTATCGTGTTTCCCTTGTAACCTTACGTGGTTTTTCAGAAAGACTTGAATTCCTTTCAAAAATAAATATCAAGATAAAATAAAAATGAAAGGCTTAGCTAGGCTTTTACTATTTTTGAGACTTTTGACAGTGGGCTATTCATCAAATTGTGCATAAAAACTATTTCTCTAACCCATTGTCAAGATGCTTACCTGGCATTCGGCCTTCGTGCAGGAGGAAAGACGGCGAATTTTTGAGAAAGAAACTCGGAGCTCGAAATAAAGGCCTCCTTTCTATCAAGCTAAACCAACTGCGCAAAAACCTATGTTTTGTAATGTTTTTCTCTGAAGGCCAACTCCCTTGCTCCAAGCCCTTCCCCACGCAAGCCCTACTGCCGGGCTTTTACGCAACTAAGGAGATCCCAAATTCAAGCCCGAAAAATATAATCCTTACAATACCTACTTTAAAAATAGTCAATTTTAATTTTGTGTAGCTTCTCTCAAGGAAGTTCACTCTCGTCCAGGAAGAGAAATTACAAGATAGTCTTGCGACATACGTTTGAACGTCAAGTAGACCAAGATTTATATGCCGTGTACTGCCCGCATCATTATTCATACTTAGCAACGACCGTTTTTATCAACATCCTTAACTCAACTGAGTTTCATTTTCATATAAAGGCTCAGAATTTTTTTTTATCATTATTATTATTTGTTTAATTCAAAATTGGTTTCTGAAACGAGCAAATTAGGGTTAAGCCAGAGAAGCAATAGTAGGCATAAAAAGGAAACGGACGTTTCTTTGAAGTCTTGATGAACTTTTCACACCAACAAAAACGGAGATAAAATTACTGGCCGGGAAAGCTTTGAAAGTCCGTTTTTTGGTATCACCCACATACTCACCCCATTTTATTTGGGCGGGAAATGAGGGGGAGAGGAAAAAAAAGGACTTAAATGGAATGTTTGAGGTGTTCTGCAAAAATTTGGACGGACAGCGATGAAGAAAAATTCAACAAGTTTGAAAATGAACCTAGTGTGGACTCCGATTGAAAATTTCAAAGTGGATGCTTCGAACTTGCGGAAAACGTGGCGCATTTTTCTTCAGTTATACCCCACACACAGAAAAGGGTGGGACCCCCACCTTGTGAAACAATATCTCCGCAGTTTGCTGGTTTGGAACTCCTGGAGCATGCGCAGAAGGACTAGGACGTCAACTTTGACGTCTTTCAAATGTTTGTCCGTCAAATCTGAAGTCATCAGACGTCTTTGACGTGCAAATCATTCTGCGCATGCTCCAGGAGTTCAAAATCTTTACAGTGTTTTGGATAATTTTCCATAGTGTATCGTTCATCAGAGGACATCAGAGTCGCCTTCCACTTCAATATCCCAGTTGTAAAAAAATAAAAATGATAAAAACCTTGATGACAAAAGAACACCATGCAATCCGAACTCCTGCCCGGAAGGCTCTACAAATTCGCTACTTCTTCACTCTTTTTACATCCGCCCATTTCTATGATGTATTTTAAAGTTTGAAAAGAGAAAAAGAAATTAATAATTCGGGGATTAGTAGAGTGAACGGGTTTGAGAAAGCGTATCAAGTTAAAGGAATTTTTTTTTTTAAGAAATCAGTTTGGGCCCCAAAAGTTTTCTCCCGCCTCCCGCGAAGAATATGAGGGAATCGACGATCCTCACCAATTGTTTCTGAGAACCCTCATCGCTTCTCCCTTTCATTTATATGCTAATGGAACAGATGCGGTTGAGCCTTCAGGTTTATGCCTCGAGTATAAAAGAGCCACCCAGACATAAAAAGGTGAGTTTTTTTTCTTCGTCTTTCAGACTGGAAGGAAAATAAACGAAGAAAAGCTCGTCCTTTTAAAACGAATCCCTTGGATTTTGATCGACCCTTCAAAGAAAATTAAAAATAATTATTTATCTAGCAGAACTTTTTTAAAAAAATGCTTGAATAACTTCATACCCACGCCTCGGATAGTGAAATAGTTGAAAGGGACAAGTGCATAGTTGAGGGCCTTTTCCGCGTACCTCTCATATTACGAACGCCTCACTAGTTCTTACACGAAAATATGTCCATAATTTGAATAAAAAATTTTCTCCACAAAAACGACACCGAATTTTTTCCTCCCCCGATTGCAAAACTCCCAAGTTTTTCAGGTTTGAATATTCCTTCCCTTGTTTTTCGATCGAATAACAAATTTCCCCTCTTTTACCATATTCGGAATAAAAGATGGCCGGTATTTTTTTTCATCCTCCCGTCCGTTCGCCATATCCATATATCACCCTCCTATCATTCTTGCATTTGTATTCTGCACGATGAGAAGGTATTTGTCTGTCTAAACCAGAGATGAGACGGACGTCTTTAATCAAAATCTGAGACAAAACGAAGGAAAAAACTAAATATAATTTTTTTTTGTTGGCTAGATTGTAAATTCTGGTCTACCAACTACCGCAAAAAAGACGACGTATCTCCGCCATTTTAGAATTTCGAATACATCAGAAGACTATGGACTCTCGCCACTGGTAAACCTGTGAAAACAATTGTCTCACTTGATCCTATTTTTTTTCGGGTTAATTGAACTAGAGATCATTTTAAGGGTGGGGTAACGATTTTTTTTTGTCCCTAGGTACATCGCGTGAAAAAATATACTTTAAGATTCATGAAGGAGAAGCTCATTTTCCTAGAAACTTGTTAAAAATGCATTTATCTGCGGTGACAGAGGAGCCCTCCGAGAAAAAAGCCACCTTGAATAATAACGTTTCCCATTTACACGTCCGGCTTTCCGTCAAAAAAAGTTTCAATCTTGTTACCCCCGGTTTTTCTTTTCGTTAAGTATTCAAAACAATTAACATTTTTAATTTGAACACTTCTAATTTCTTCTAATTCATTTACATTTCTTCAATATAAATCGCATTAATAAGAACAATAAAGCATAATTTTTTTCAAAAAGAAAATTTAAAAAAGACATTATTATTAAAACAATGTTCCCTTTTGTAAAAGGTCCTATTAAGAAATGCTTTTAAAAATCTAATTTATGAACGAATTTCGCTTGGCTGAGATTAATCTGAGAGAGAAAGAGGAAACTATCCAATTTACTTCGCCAAAGGAAGAAAGAGGTGGGAAAGAGAATTTCTCATGGGGACAATGTTTTTAACAAAGATTTGTACGCTCTTGTATTTTTTTCTCTCTTTCTTATGAAATTTGAGTAGCCTCCTTGAAGCGTTCTTGCGGTCTCGGTTTTTATGCAATCTACCTGTTGGAAAAAGTTCTCTTCAGGCGAGCTTTCCCGCCGCTTTCTATCTTACACTCTAACTACATTCATAATGGATCACTTTTCCCGAGTCCTTTTTCTGTTAGAGGTGTAACGTAGTACAAATACTTTCTAGGTTATGGTCTAGTACTCTAGTGTATCTGCTGTTTTTGAAAATTTCCCAGGGGAGGGGACGAATGATTCATGCGATTATCTGTCATCATGAAAATTGAGGTTTCATTAAATTTAACGTCCTCAAGAATTTTATTAATGAAATTTAATAATATTCAAGTTCATTAACTTCCTCCAAGATTGTGCTCTGTGGAAGGGTCTTTGGTAAAGGGTCTTTCAGGCCCCGTTTTGAGTGCCGGCCATCCCTTTCCACCTTTCCGGGCAACCTTCATTCGATTTTCACCAAAGGCTATCATTTTGACCCTAACTAAGATTGTCCGAAAAAATTCCAGACATGTCTTTTTAAAACATGTCGTTTTTAAAATTTCAAAAAATTCTCAAGATGCGTCTTTAGATGCTAATCAGCTTACAAAAAAATTGAGCTCTGTGGGATCATTAGTTCTCGAGATACTGAGGTTTTTCTAATAAAATAAAACCGTTTTTCTCGAAAACCTTTCGGCTTTTTGATCTGAAATTTATGTCAGTTTATTCACACAGAAAGGTATCTTCTACAGTTTTTCAGCCAAATCGGAGTAAGGGCCAAATTGCTCCCCTTATCGCGCTATAGCCTGTCAAAAAATATCAAAGATGCGTTTTTAAATGCTTTACAATTGAGCTACGTGGGATCAAGTTCTAGAGATATTTAGGTTTTTCTAAAAAATGATAAGCCCGTATTTCTCGAATTTAAAACGGGAAATGTCTCAACAGTGTTTCCGGCCTGCCGGCCGTATTATTTTTTCCGGAGCACATCACGGCCACAATTTTCAACGGTTTTCCAAATTTTTACAAAATCTTCTTAAATTGCTGTAAAAATATTTTCGAGGAATTTTTGAATTTCGAAAAAATGGCGGATGTATGTCTGCTTGAAATTGCTCCGTTGGTCCGTTTCTTTTGTCTTAACGTATGTGAGTTCAGAGAAAAACAATTAAACAGAACTAAGTTGAAACATAATTTCCACATGTCTCGAATTTATATGGTGTCTAGTCGAGAAATGTCTACGGATTTGAAAATTACTTAATATACTTGAATAATTATACTAAGCCATCAACGTTCATCGCCTTTGCAGAACTGTATCACACCTTGCGGAATTCTATCTTATTTGTTCCTTATAACGTTTTATTTCATCCATGCCAAAAGGTTAGATGAAAACAATCCTATTCAAATTCGCACAACAATCGCCTTTGATGGCTTAAAAAAATAAAATAAACCTTTCTTTGTCCCCATTATATTTTTTTAGTCGGCTCTAGACCCTTTTTTTTCCCACTCCGTAGGCGTCTTTCTGCCGGACGTCGAAAACCATTCCTGCCGGCCTCCTGTGTGAAAAATGTTTGAAAAGAATGAAGGAAGGATGAAGAGGGTTAGGAAAAGACGAAGGGGGAAAAAAAAGAAAACTGGACAATACTACGACTATTTTTTTCCCTTCCTTCTCTCCATTATCAATCATTCCTACTTCAAAACTTAGTGGTCTCAAAATTGAAGAAGGTGAATAGAGTCCTTTTTAACACTAGACTGAACATTGATAATAAAATGATGTGTTTTTTATGCTTTTAAATTATTTATTTAAACGGATTAAAACTCTTAATACGCGGATAATGGATTGTATTGCTTGAAAATTAACGTTGACAGCTTGGCGTAAATTCCGAGCTGACCAATTGGGGACGGTATTTAACTAATGCTTCAAATCGGGGGAGCTTTTTCGAGGGGTTTCCATGCTCTATCTTCCTCCCCGCCTCTTCAATTTGTTATCCGGCGTTTCAGTTCGCCATTTTTTTTTCTCCATCTCTCTTTCTCCTTCTTTTTTTAACTCTTCTCATTTTAATAGCACCTCGTGAAAAGCTTAAAGGGAACGACCGGGAGGGGGGAAGGGGTTTAATGAAAAGAAAATTATGCATTGTCATGTCTCATCTTTCTCACATTTTTCCTCCCCTCGATCCTTCACTAAAAAGGGAAGTTCAAAATTTTCATAAAATTTATTCGTTCTAAAATAGGCCAAAGGGGCCCATCCTTCTTACTTTTTTCCGCCTCTCTCAAAGGAATTAATTTTAAAAGGATATTCAAAATGTACTAATTTTTCGTTTTCACAGGGAGAAAATATAGTGGGAGATGCTTAAAATTTGATTCTGTATGATTTTACAGTGCACTATTTTGATTTTATACAGTCAAATCAAGTCCTCTCTTTAACAGATAACTAAATAAGAAGGATTCCGCGAAAATATGATAAAAAGTTTGAAGGGCTTCCAAACGAAAACTTCCTTAAAGAGAAGGAAACAATATAGGAGGGGGAAGTGTTAAGGAGGGGAAGTATAACGAAGGGGAAGTATTTTTGAATTTTGAATTTTGAATTTTTTTTACGAAAAAAGGTTTTTTTTTTCAAAACATTTTCCGGAGTTATGTTTCCTTTTTCTTCTCAAAAACTTTTTGACCTTTTTTTTTCAAGGAAATTTGTCAACAAAATTATCTAGGTAGAAATATTAGGACCTTTTGCCGAGGGATATCTCTCTGCAAGTGGCGGAAGTATGAAATTTCTCCCTACTAAAAAAATTATTTTTCACACCGAAAATTCGTAAAACATTTGAGGAGTATTTGCTGAAAATATTAACCAACGGTTCGGCCGCAGGGAATTTTTTTAAATTCAAACTGATATGTATACGCCATTTTTTCGAAATTCAAAAATCGCTCTCGTTACAATTGTTTTACTATTTAGGAGATAGACTAATACTCTTGGTAAGTTAAATTAACTAAAAAATGTAATTTTTTATGTTTTAAAAAGTCTCCTATGATGAGAAAGAGAGTAGAAAAAAGTAAGCCCCCAGTCAACCTACGACCTTAGGGTTTCTGCACTCTACCTTACCGATGATAATTTATTATCCAAAAAATATCATTTTTAATGTAAAAATCAAACTTTGCGGAATTCACACCCAATAAAATTAAAGAATTTGTATGTAATTATTTATTTTACTTATTATGTAGGTATTACTAATTAATTTATTCGGCACGACGTTCTCCCTTCTTTTTTTCTTTACTCCTTTTGCTGAAACTGTTGAACTAAACTATCCACCTCAGAGAATAAGTCCAACCCACTCACCTGCCTCTCATAAATATCAAACTTCCCATTCTTCAAATATTTACTTGCTAGAGTAGGTAATCACTTAAGACGGTAAGACCCCGTCTTCATTATTCAAGGAAACTTTCAATTTTTTTTTTCTTTACCAACCCCACTCAACGTAAATTTCTGAATAATCTTTTTTGATTTTAAATACCTAACTTTGATTTTAAAGAATAAATAAACTTCACTTTTTATTAAATATTTTGATTAAAATGATCTCTCTACAAAATAATCAGAAAAACGTTTTCTTTCATCCTAAGTTTATTTTTAAAAAATCTTATTAGTCCCCGTGGTTTTATTAAAAAAATAATCTTTTAAATGGATACCTACATCAATAAATTAATTAATTGATTTAAATGTATTTCACAATCATAGAGTAAAAAGTTTAATTTGCTGGTTTACTTCCGAACCTAGGGAAATTTTTAAAATGAGAAGTTTCGAAAGATGTTTTGTTCAATTTTTTCGGGAATCCCCCGGAAAAAGATAAAGTAATTAGTTTTTAAATTATTATTCTTTTTTCCCCACTTTATCGAGAAAATGCACGAAGGAAATCCGAGTTTGAATGTTTCCACATATCAGATTTCGAGTTCGGCGTTTGTCTAACCACCGGTCTAAGTTGTAGGTCGGGAGATACAAGTACGGGGGGGGGGGGGCGAAATTCAGAACTGATAAGAGTTCAGAACCCGGGGGTCTGATAAGAGGACGACCCCTATTCGACACCGGTTGAAGATTAGTTTTCCAGGCGCTCCGTAAAAAAAAATATAGTTTTCCCTCCTGAAATCTTTAGAAGCGGCCGATATGAAAATTGAGCAGAAAGAGATGTGGGATAACATTTTTTTCCTCATTCTTCCTTTTGTTATGGTATTTGCATAGATTTTCTCCCCACCTGGAACGATAACTTCGTTTTAGCCAGTTTCCCTTGAGAAAAAAAAGTAGAAACGTTTTATCTTTTCTAGAAAAAAAAAATTGTAAGTCTCGTTAAAAAAATTTCAAAAAAAAAATCTCAAGCCCTCCGGCCTTAGTCACGTTCCCTTTAAATTTTTTTATTTATTTATTTTTTTTTTATTAATAGTTGGTGGCTGTCAGAGAAAAGAAATACTGGAGAATTTGATATTTCTTGCAAAAAAAAAAAAAACTCAGGGATGCACTCGATTTAAAAAACCCAAAAATTTTAAGTGAAACCTAAGCTGACTTCTGAGTCGATAAAGAGTTTAGGCCTTACGTTTGAATTCAAGGATGATCGGTCCCGCTGAAAGCATAACGTTACCCATAATCAGGCAATTCTGTTAGGCTTCAAGCGCTCTCTCGTAATAGCCCAGACGAAAAATAGAAGCTGAATTTTGCCCATTCCACCCTTCACCATCGACCATTACGCACTCCCATTCTGACCGAATCACTTCTTCAACTTCGCTTCTAAAATATCTGTTTAGACAAGTACTTGTGAGGAAATCCTTTCAACAATTGCAATTTAAATAGGACTGACAAAGTTCAGACTAAACAAAATAACTATGTAGTTTAAAGAGGGGGCGCTATAAAAGAGAGGACGATTTTAGAAAAATTTTCCTGTAGTTTAAAAAAATTTTCCTTCTATTATGAAAATTTTTTCAATTTTTTTTTCCCGAAAAGTTTCCCAAGTTACTTTTTTCAATTTTTTAAAAAAAACCGGCTCCGTGGCTGGTGGGTTCAGTCTTGGACCTCACCACGGAGACCGGGGTTCGATCCCAGGTTGGGTATAGGGATTTTTGGTTGGAAGTAAAATTCCAATTAAAAATATCCTTCTACAAAATCTGTGGATAATTTAGTTAGGCCACTACTCTGGTAGTTGGCCCAAAAGGGCGCCACGGCATTATGGCGAAAGCCCCCGCCTGGGTCTGATCTCCCTCCCCCTTTGTAAAAAGCCTAATGTGGCTTAATACAATTAACAAAAAAAGAGTAGATTAACCAATAGGAAGAGTAAGCCTCTTGCTCATTGGTTATATCTACTTCTTTTACAAAAAAAAAAAAAAAAATTTAAAAAACAAAAATTTTGAAAGTTTTTTTTTCCATGAAAACATAATTTTTTTTAAGTAATCAAAGCAATTTTTTCAAGTAATCATGTAATTTCTAAGTACCTACATATCTAGGTAGAAATTATGGACCTCTTGCCGAAGGGATGTCCCTCTCGCTATTGGTAAAAGTATCAAATTTCTCCCTATTAAAAAAAAAATTTTTTTACTCCAAAAATTTTTATAAAATATGAGCCGCATTTGGTGAAAATTTGGTTAAAATCGGACCAACGGGCGATTTTTTAAAATTTCAAACAGACATAACATGGTCATTTTTCAAATTCAAAAATCGGCCTCGTTACAATCCTCCTCTGGAGTTGGCTCCAAAAGGGCGCCATGGCAATATGGCGAGAGCTCAGGCCAGGGTACAACCCCCCCCACCCCTTGTGATAGCCTCGTTATAATTTTGTTCAACTATTTAGAAAAATAAAATTTTTAAGATAAAGAATTTTAAGATTTTGAGTAATTTGGTGAAAATTGGTTCAAAACTGTGGCCGTAAAGTGTTCCGGAAAAAAAATGCTACGGCCGGCCGGAACCATAGACATCCATAATCGATTTGATCATACGGGGTCAGGAGAACCTTCCCCAAAAACCTTTCAATTCATGGGAAAAGTTTTTTGAATTAGAGCACTGTGGGCCCAAGAAAAACGATTTTTTTAAAAATTGTTTTACCTTTAATTTAAACAATAGCATAAATTAGAATATCTAAACGTGTTCTCTTTAACCGAAAGAGCCTCTTCAAACTTAATTACCTCATTGGCCTAATTTACACTCAGAATCTCTTCGGAGTTGACCGCTAAATAGGCAGACCAACCCTCCTTATCACAATCTAAACTAATCATAATAACGTCAATAAAATCTCATATAAGTTTCAAAATAAAACTTGAAAAAGGGCATGGAAAGGAAGCGATTGCCGGCTTTAGGCCCATCTATATTACCAAGGGTCTCCAACCCTTATTTAAAAGATTATCCCATATAAATGCAAACTGCTTTTAACCTTTCTTAACCATTATTAACGACATGAATAGACTTAAACAGGCAAAATGAAGTAAAGAACAAAATTCATCATGAAACTCTGATAATTTAATTTATATAAAATATCGAGTTTTGTTTTTGTTTTTTTCCCGTTGGAAATATAGGTCGAAAGCGCACGGATGACAGGATAGATGAACTCAGCCGTGTGACGTATAGAGAGAAGTGGTCCAAAATAAAAACAAAACTTTTCTCTTACCTACTCCCTTTTTTTTCTTGAGGAATGTTTATAAAAATTTAAAGTAAAAAAGTACATACATATTTAACATTAAAAAAAACAACAATCAAAAAATCATAAAAATGTAACAGGCTCAATATTTAATTAAAGCAAAAACAAAAGCTTATTTTGCTTTGATTACTTGCGTTTAACAAAAAATTTGATTAAAAACTTTTCTCCTTTTTTTCCCCCTCAATCTACCTACGCAGAATGAGATTTTCTGATTGATTTGAAGAAATTTGCTTCCTATTTTTTTTTTCTTTTTTCTCGGGTCAAAGACCTCAAAAATCCCTCCCAGGTAAAAAAAAAAAATTTTTTTTTTAACCATTTTTTATTTATTTTTTTGCAGCCCTCTAAAGGCGTTTTTCATGAGAGGTGAGAACAAAAAAATTTTTTTTGGGAGACAATTTAATTTACTCGGGTCCTCAAAATTTTAAAAATTTTGGCTGTTAGCAGACCCTCTAGGCCTCTAAGGACTCCAAATTTTTTTTTTAAATTTAGGACGAATACCTGATTTATTTTTACTTATTTTATTGTATTTTTTAAGGGTCCTGGAAGGGTTTCTAACGCTCCAAATTTTTTGGGCCCAAAAACAAAGTTTTTATTTTATTTTGAGGTTTACCCACCACTCTAAAAATCATGAAAAAATTCTAAATATTTCCAAAGAATTTTCATTGGTTTTTCACAAAATCGGCTCGGGGGACGATTCGTCTCCTTTTTATCCTTGTTTTAACATATTACTTTAACTTTTTTAAAAATAACTTTTGATTTATTCAAGAGTTGGGAGGATCGATCGGTAAAAGATTAGAGATTCTGAATGGGCCGTCGGACTAATGTCTCTTCTAGCTTGTTCCTCGTTAACCTTATCAAAGTTAAGATAATGCTCTCATCATCGTTTTCAAAAGTAACAACTCGAATTTACGTAGAATCGCTTCAAGTTTGAAAAATTCACATTCAGCCCTTTCGCACCGAGAAAATACGTACGGGCCTTTTAGATTACGATAAAAGATTTTGACGACGCTCTATCTGGTGCCAATATTGATAGGACATACATTTCTGATCAAAAAACCGAATGGTTTTCGAGAAAACGGGTTTATCCTTTTCTAAGGAAACCTCAATATCTAGAGAACTAATGATTCCCTGAGCTCATTCTTTCTGTAAATTGTGTAGCAATTGAAGACGGATCTTTTTAGAAATTTTTCTCAAACTTTTAAGTGTGAAAAATTAATTTTATAACTTTTGAGAGGTCAGAAAATGTTGTCGCTATCAAGGTGGCTTTGGATTAATAAACTTTTAGTAGAAACTAAAATCATAATATGTATTTCCAGAATTTTCGAGGTGGGAAAACATTTTATATGTGGCAGTATTTTCACATAATTGTGACAAAGTTTAGATCAAATCAAAATTTTTTCTAATACATATTTTGTAATTCCAAAAATGTAAAGTAGTTGCAAAAGATTTTGTAAAGCATTTTTCAATTTTTTCTACATGAAAGTTGGTAAGCTCGCGTTGATGGCCGGAGGGTTTACTAAACCCAAGTTTGATATATGCTGGTCAGAGCTAATTCTGCCCTGGACACAATACAACCTCGTACATCAGCCAAGACAATACACTACACCTTAACATAATACAAAGAGTGGTTCCCGAGGGAGAGAGTATATTACATTATTAAATCTCTTTCTAACACACCTTCAGAAAAGATACTATCTCATGGAATCGTGTAATTTCATACTACATTGCTCCCAAAAATTAAAGCATTGTTTTCCCAGCATCTTAAAAAATAAGGGTAAAAAGTTAAAATGAAACAAAAGAAGGAATCTTTGACTGCGAAAAAATATAACATTTGGTGCCTATATTAGGCTTGTCTCGTTTTCGCAATCTTAGACATCTTTTCTTTTACGTATTTTAGATTAAATCGCGTAATTTATTGCCAGTGAAATTCAAATCACATTTAAAAATGAAAATAACCAGATTTTCCCTGTGAAATTCAAATATCATGACGTCACATCTATTGCTTACAGCGGTTTCCAAGTTACTCACAATCCTTCTTCGCGATCTAAACATCGAAGCGGCAAATAAAAGAAAAAAATATGACATTTTTCGACATTAGAAATTTAATTACCATTCATTTTTGTAAATACATTTTTGGCTACGACGTACCGTTTTGGAGATAAAGGCGAAAAACCGCGAAAAGTCTCGCTCATCTGAACAATAATAAAGGTCTCCAAGGTCAACATTTTTTTTCTAATTTTCAAATTGTTAGTGTAGCTCGGGCGCCGTTGTTCGCACAAAAAGTTTTATTGAACCAAATTTATGGAAATTTAGTCAGCTTTCTTTTTTAACTTATATTGTTTGGCTACGCTGTACCGTTTTGGAGATACAAGCGAAAATCCGAAAAAATCCGCGTTTAAGCCACTCCCCCCTTCATATGTGGGATACTCATGAACCCTCACCTACACATTTTCGTCAAAAAACCATAATTTTTTCTAGTCGCAGTTTAGACTGACTGGACTTAACTATATCGAAGTTGAACCGTGAACGAAAGATGAGATTTTGTAGTTAAGGCCCTTAGTAACGCTTCTAATATGAAATCTGAAGATAAACAAGTAAACCATCAAAACGTAAATATAGTAGCCTGGAGGTTATTCAGACTTCTAGTCCATACCCTATAACACAAACTACTCAGATTTAACTTTCGATAGTTGGCCAATAACAAAATTGTCAAAATACTCTTAAGATTCTTTTCAAGTTTCGGAGTTTCCTTGGAATGGCCTTTTGGTTTGAAACTCCTGGAGCATGCGCAGAAGGATTTGGACGTCAACTTTGACGTCGTTCAATCGTTTGTCTGTCAAATCTGAAGTCTTCTGACGTCAAATTTACCGTGAAAATCCTTCTGCGCATGCTCAAGAAGTTTCAAACCAGTTTCTAACTGCGGTTGGAACAAATCTTAGCAGGATTAGACGAGTATAAGTAGTGAAACTATAAGTTTTAAGAATTTTGTTTTCCTTCTCTCTTCTCCCTGAGATCAATCAAAGTCAAGAAGTAACCTGTTGGCAAGTCCTGGCCCTTAATTTGTCAACAGCCAATGTTGTGACCCCACGCAAATAACTGTCTTGAACAACTTTCTCTAATGGCCTAGGTTAAGGGTTTGATTTATGTGCTGGCATTTCGTCAATAACCGCAGACCTATCAGAGCTGAAAAAAAAAGGTCTCCTAAAATATTCAAAACTGTTTTCTCTCTCGTAAATATAAATAACGTTCATCCTTACGAATTTCTCGTTAAAGACCACTTTAGAGGTTAAAGGTGCCATTATTTCAAGTAAGTAGTTGCCTTAAGTTTCGTCCTTGGCTAAAAGATAACACAAAATGGAGTTTTAAAAGCCATTTCCTTACACCCCAAGTTTTTTTTGTTAAAAAAGACGCCTTAAAACGCTTTTCATTATTCAAACTTTATCATTTAAAATGCCCATAAAATTAAATTGGATTTCCGAATTTCAATAGGTTATTAAAGTGTTTAAATTTCAACCTCAGGAATTAATTGGAATAAAAGGAAACTCGGACAATTCAAGGCGGACATTGAAAGGAATATTAAAATTCCGTTTATCCTTCTACGAATTTGCATCGTGAGTGAAAACGGTGTTGATTTTAGACCGAGAAAGGATTTCTGGGCGAATTGAGAGAGAAGGGCTTGGCCAAACTCCAATCTTTCGGTTCGATACACATTCAGATCAAGAGTCTAGTTAGAAAATAAATGAATAAACCAAAATACAACTGAATGATTATTTTATTTAATAAATGATTTCAGAACCTTTTTAAACCAACACAAGCTGTGCGGTAAAATTAGGAACGGAGCTTATTGCTTTGTTCCAACCGAAGTTTGAAACCGTTTTGAAACTCCTGGAGCATGCGCAAAAGGGTTAGGACGTCAACTTTGACGTCGTTAAAATCGTATGTCCGCCCAATCTGAAGTCTCTGACGTCAAATTTGACGTGCGAATCTTCTGCAGCATTCTGAAACAAAGCTAATAGGTTGATTTCGAAGAAAAGATATGAGGCGCTCGGGTACGAAGGGCGAACTCGACATCGGACAAATTTTTTTTTTTTTCATTTTCAGATTCTTGGCCTTTTGAAGAATAACCCATGTAATATTTATATTGAGTTTGCCCTTTTTTCCTCTTTAAAATACGTAAAAACCGATATGCGGCAAAGCTCTAACTGCGATATCCGAGCGGGTACGAAGGGCGAACTCGTATCCTAGTCCACTACCCCCACTCCTTTTCCGGGAGCCCCACTCCTCTTGGAACAGCTCACCGCCACGAAATAAAATATATTTTATACATTTTGTGAATTAATAATCGTAAAAATATTCGAAAATTTTTAAAAAACCCTTTCCTCTATGATTCTATAAAATCTAAAATCTCGCCACGAAAATTC
>JACGAQ010002275.1:0-43540 GCA_014119065.1 Orius insidiosus | reverse complement strand
CACACAACATCGGAATCCTACCAATAAACTTAGGTAAAGCGCACAAAACTCAGAAACAACATACGTTTATCCACTACTACAAACATGAAGGTTTAGAGTTGCAATTTTTAGAATTAACTGCTCAATACTATACCCTCTTCGAATTGGCAAAAACTAATCAACCATAAAACAGAGTTTTTTTTTTTTTTTTTTTTTTTTTTTTTTTTTTTTTTTTTTTTTTTTTTTTTTTTTTTTTTTTTTTTTTTTTGGCCTTTGCTTTCGCAATTAACCACTTCTACATTTTAAATTGTTTCAAACTCTATATTACCATTCCCCCCCTCTATGAAGTCCAACAAAATCCTGTAAATATCTAAATTCTTTGATTCCAGTAGTCCGTTATAATTAATTGGTTTTCTATTTTTTTATTTTATATATTTTCCTCCACATCTCCTCTCTGTTTCTTTTATATTTCCTACATTCCATTATCATATGTTGCAATCATCCCTTTCCTTGCATTCATCGCACATTTCGTTTCCAGCAACCTTAATTCTATGAAGATAAACCCCGCAAATCCCGTGATTACTTCTCAATCTATTAATAGTCGATATTTCCTTTTTACTCAGGGCTGAGCCCCTAAACCATGCCTCTTTATTCGCCTCCGGATTTATCTTCATATAAAAACTGCCCTTATGATCGCTTTTTATTTTTTCTTTCCATTCTTTCATTATTTCCTTTTTATATTCGCCAGCCTCATCGGTCCACGGAACCCTAACTTCCCCCTCCTGCCCACAGGAAGCCGCCCGTTTCGCATACCTATCCACCTCTTCGTTTCCTCGCACCCCTACATGTCCTCGAACCCAACATAAGTTGAAGATAATCCCCCTCTCTTCCGACAATTTATCTATTTCTTTTACTACTTCCGGTACCAAAAGTTGACCTTGCTACCCACGCCGAAATTTCTTAGACTATTCACTGCGCTTAACGAATCTGTAGCAACAACCACCGTCACCCCCCTTGGGAGCCCCTTCCCTTGAAGATTTTGCAACGCTTTATATATTGCGTAATTCGGCTGTGAAAACACTACATGTGTTTCTGAGTTTGTACATTCCAAAATCCCTCATTTGTGGATCATACCATGCGCTTCCCGTGCCTATGTCGCTCTTTGACCCGTCGGTAAATAACGTAAGGGTGCTCTTTAAATATAGAGTTTAGGTGTTCTAAAAATGAAGAATTAGCCCCACTTGGATTGTCTTCCGCGTAGTCTTTCGTTTTATTACCCTAACTTTCTTCAATATCCCTTCGTACCTCACACTATAACTAGGGTAAATCTCTGAACTAAATACGTATTTAATGATTTCTCTTGTGCCATCAAAGGCAGCTACCAGAGGAGGTTTAATTTTTTTCTCCAGTATTTATTCGTCTGAACTTTCCATCTAATAAGGATAATACTTATATATACCTTCCCGTTGGAAGCTATACATTTTCAGGACATTTTTATTTGCTAATTTTTTTATTCTCAGATCTAGAGGGAGTTCTCCCGCCTCCATTTCTATTACTTTAATTGGGGTGTCTGAAAGGTACCCTAGACATCTCCTTAAGCATTTGTTTTTAAGGACCTCTATTTTCTGCCTATGCGTTTTATTAGACGCCCCATAAAATATAGAACCGTAATCCAAAATGCTCCTCACACAGGCTCTGTAAAACAGCATTGACGTTTCTGGATCAGAACCCCATTTTGCATAAGTAAAAACTTTCATGACATTATAATATTTTTCTGCTTTCTTAACCGTGTATTCTATATGCTCCTTCCATAATAACTTTCGATCTAATATTATTCCCAGAAATTTTACCGATCCACACATTGGTATGACTATCCCTCCTAAATTTAGAGGCCCTTGTACTAATTATTTCTTTTCCTCGAGAAAAAGCATGCCTGTGTCTTTCGTTCCGAGATTTCGAAATTATTATCTTAATTATTATATTCTTAATAAAACAGAGTTTGGATAATCATTTTGAGGTTCTCAACTATATGAAAAATCTAATCAATAGTAAAAACAACTTGTTGGTACATAGATCAAAAGAGGATTAATTAATGGTTTAGGAAGTATAATAAAATTAATTACTGGAAATCTAGACAACTCTGATGGCAAAAAATATGAATCCTTATTTAAAGAAATAAAAGAAAAAGAAATGAATTAGAATTTCAAATAAAAAACGAATATTCCATTAGTTTACAAAGTATTAAAAGGTTTAACGATACAATAAAAGAAATAAATTATAACAATATTGAAATAAAAAATAGATTAAATTTATTATCCGAAATGTTAAATTATCAGTCTTTAGAACTTTATATAATAGACGTAAAAGAACTACTTACGCAATTAGAAATGGTCTTTGAATTATTAGCTGATTTAGTTCAAGAAATAGAAACATCTCTAACGTTTTGTAAACTTGGAAAAATTCATCCCAGCATAATAACTCCTAAACTACTGCTTGAACAATTAAAGAAAATCGCTAAATTCTACAAAAACCAGTTACCTTTAAAACCAACAAAAGAAAATATTGTAAACTATTTAGAAATAGTTCAAACCAAATGTTTATTAGAAAGACATAATATCGTTTACTTATTGTCCATACCAATTGTTAATGAATACTCATACGACATGGTGTACTTAAAGAGCATACCGACAAAATATGATAAAGACTATGTGATGATTAAACCACACATAACTTACTATATGGTAAACCACGAAAAATCTGAAGTATTACCATTAAAAGGAATATGCTCAAGAACCTATGAATATTTCTGCAAACAGCAAGATATAGTTCTACAAAAGGACCTGTGTGGCGAATACATAATCAAGAAGAAAACAGCAGAAAACTGTTTATACGTAAATGTCGCCATAGACAACAACATCGTGGAGGAACTCAAGGAAACTGGACAATACTTAGCAATATTCATAAAGAAGATTCAATTGATATCAAAACCGACAATGGTGCCGAAACAAAACACTTACAAGGAATCTACCTTCTACAAGGAGATAACATCCTCTACAAAAACCATCCATTGACGACTTCAACAGCACCAGTAAAGGTCAACTGCATTTCCTGCCGAATCTCACTATACCTGATTTCAAAACTAAGGATCTTAATTTCACGATAAATCTAAAAACTCTTGAATTGGATGAAATCACGAACAACAAGGTATATCTGAACCCAAAACCAAATTATGGACATCATTTCTATATTCCAAGCATTTGGACCATCATCTTATATGTTATTCTTATAATCACATTAGTGTTTGTCATTACAAAAATAATAAGGACTACGAAACTAATTGTAACTCAAGTGGAGAGTCCTCATTTAATCATTAAAAAAAAAAAAAAAAAATTATTAAAAATAATAAATAACTAATCTCATATTATTGTAATCACCTATGTTAATCAACCTAAAAATTATATTATAATATTTTATGTAAAGCGAAACTCGACATAGGGTTTATAATTTTATATTGACTTAGGGTAAGTCAAATCTAGGGGATGAGGAGTTACGTCTTGAGAATTGCTAACGAATCACATTCCTAGATGCGATAAGAAATCCACCTCTTTTCATATTTTTTGTCCCGATAGCTTTCTTGGGAAGGAAGAAAATGTGAGAAGGGTAGATTTAAGTCAGACCACGAGTCGAGTGGACCTATAATCAGCAATTATAAATTTGTACTCCAAAAAGCATTTTAAAAAAACCCTGGACGTAACTTATATATATATATCAACGAGGAGATAGGTTACGTATCGCGCCACGAGCTGAAGGTTAAGGGAAGGCGAAACCTAAGTGGCTTCCCTTAACCACAGACGTGGTCAAATTTAATGATGCTATCAAAGCTGATCGAATTAAGTCTATAAAGGTTTTAAATTCAAATTTTTGCCTAAAAAGTTGGAAAACTTTAACTGGGGCTGTTTTAGCCCATTTAATTGTATTTAATAGGAAACGTGTTGGAGAGGTTTCCAAATTAAAAATAGCTGATTTCATTAGAAAATCCAAAACAAACAAAAACACGGTCGGATTCAAAACTTGAGGGAAGGGGAAAGAATTCTGGCAGATCGGTTCTTCCACATTGACATTGAAGGTAAACAACGCATTAAAACCGTACCAATTATGCTTGGCCCAGAAGACGTTGAAGCCATAGATATATTACTAAAGTTTAGGAGTCGTGCGGGGGTCCCTGATGAAAATCAGTATTTATTTACGTTTGGCGGGGAACCGTTGCAAGGGTCGAAATATATAAGGCACTATGCCAACTCCTGTCAGGCTGAAGCTCCCGGCAATTTGACCGGAACAATGCTCAGGAAGGAGTTGGCGAGTATTACACAAACGCTTTCAATGACCGATAACGAAATTTCCATTTTGGCCCGATATATGGGCCACACAGAGCAAACACACAGGCAGTATTACCGTCTGCCTGATGACATGGTGCACACGACTCAATTGTCTAAGCTTTTGCTAGCAGTGAATGAGGGCGAAACAGCCAAATATGCAACCATGAGCCTGCACCAAATCCCAACGGATGACTTTGTTCCGGGTTTTGAAGAGACTGCAGTCGAGGATTCCCCAGAACCCTCCCTTTTGTCCCCGCCGCCCTTTGCGAATCCTAATGCAACTGGTTCTGAAGAGACTGCAGTCGAGGATTCCCCAGAACCCTCCCTTTTGTCCCTGCCCTTAGCAGATCCGAATGCATCTGGTTCTGCCGACACATTAGTTAAAGCAACATCTTCAAAAAGGGATGCCAATTATATTCCTCACTCCGAGGAAGAGGAATTGGAGGAAGATGAATGGACAGAAAAACGACAAAAGAGGACTGTTAAGACTCGCATTGTTCATAAGAGGGTACCTTGGACCACGCCCGAAAAAAAAGCAATTAAAAGTGTATTTACGTCCCATATTTTTTCTCCAAACCGCAAGCTCCCATCACTAATGGAGTGTCGAGATGCTATAAATAAATTTAGTGTTTTAAAGCATAGAGAAGCCAGTAATTAAAACCATTTATTCATAATGAAAAAAAAAAAAAAAAAAAAAAAAAAAAAAAAAAAAAAAAAAAAAAAAAAAAAAATGAAACAATTAAAATGAATGCCCTTTGGACTTAAAAACGCCCCAAGTACCTTCCAAAGACTTATGGATAACTGCCTTCGGGGAATTCAAAACGAAATATGTGCCGTTTACATGGATGACATTATCGTTTTTAGCTCCAGCCTGCAAGAGCATCTGCACAGGCTCAGGCAAATTTTCCAGAGACTCAGGAACGCTGGCCTAAAAATCCAACTGGATAAAACCGAATTCCTTCGGAAAGAAGTCGCGTACCTAGGTCATTTAATTACACCAAATGGTCTGAAACCAAATCCAGACAAAATAAAGGCAATAAGGAACTTCCCGATACCGACCACCAACAAAGAGCTAAAAGGATTCTTAGGACTACTTAGCTACTATCGAAAATTTATCCCACACCTAGCAGAAATCACAAAACCACTTACCAAATGCCTTAAAAAAGGCCACAAAATAGAAATAAACGACGCTCAATATAAAAAAACTTTCGAGACTTGCAAGGAACTCCTCGTAAACGACCCCGTGCTAAAATATCCTGATTTCACGAAAACTTTCATTCTAAACACAGACGCCTCCGGAGTTGCTCTAGGAGCCGTTCTTTCACAAAAATTCGGAAACGAAATACACCCCGTCGCGTATGCAAGTAGAACGCTCAACGAAACAGAACAAAGACTTTCTACAATAGAAAGAGAACTCTTGGCTTGTGTTTGGGGAACAAAAACATTCCGACCTTACTTATATGGGAGGAAGTTTATCCTAGAAACCGACCATCAACCCCTCCAATGGCTACATTCTCTTAAAGAACCGAATTCTAAGCTGTTCCGATGGAAATTGAGATTAGAAGAATTCGACTTCGAAATAAGATACAAAAAGGGAAAAGCCAATGGAAATGCCGACGCGTTATCTCGCGTAAGACCCTCACATGTACAATTACATAAGACCGAAGTGGAAAAATATGGTTCCACAGACTCCCTTCTCGTCCAACCAGACGAAGACATAGGAAATGCCACTATACATTCAGACAAAGAAGGCGACGCGAGCCCCGAAATAAGGATTTCTGAAAACCCTATAAATTATTGCAAAAATCAAATATTCATTTCCATAGGCGAACAGTTCAATACGGAAGTTCACCTCTCGACACCATTCGAAAAAAATAAAATCACAGTAAAATTCCCCAAAAGAGAATTAGAAAGGAAATAATCACCTTCATCCAACAATACGTGACACCAAAATTAGCGTACGGAGTATTCTATGAGAACCAAACTCTCCATGAAACGTTCTCTAGGATCACCGCTATATATTTCAAACACACTCAGTTAAACTTGACAAAACATAACAAAAAACTAGTAGATGTAACTTCCGAAGAAGAACAAACAGAAATTATTATTAAAAACCATCAAGTAGACCGTTACCACCGAGGGATAGACGAAACATATCAACAAATCAAAAGAATCTATTACTGGCCTAACCTAAAAGAAACTATCACTAGAATCATCAACACTTGCGAACTTTGCCTCAAATGTAAATACGAAAGGAATCCTTTAAAACCCGCTTTTAACATAACAGCCACCCCTTCAAGACCTTTTGAAATTGTACACATAGACACACTAACCATAGAAAAACAAAAATTCCTTACTGTCATAGACAAATTCTCGAAATATGCCCAAGTATATCCCCTCAAGACAGCCTCGGCTATCGAAGCATCAGCCAAACTATTAAAATTCATAACACATCACGGAAATCCCAAAGAAATAGTAATGGATAACGGCAACGAATTCTCCTCCTCAGTCATGAAAGAATTTCTTAAAGTCCAGAACATACAATTTCACTACACCTGTACCCAAAATCCAAACTCCAACTCCCCGATCGAACGCTTCCATTCTACCCTCATCGAAATACTTAGGCTAATGACAAACGGAGAAGAATTTAGAAAAGAACCCATCAAAACAAAAGCAAAATATGCTCTAATTTCCTACAACAACAGTATACATAGCACCACCGGAATGACCCCATACGAAATTATCAACGGTACATTCGGAAGCAGGAACCCTATTCCAGAAAACGTTGAAACAGAACTCACAAATATCTATGTAGAGGAACATAAACAAAAGATGGAAAAACTTTATGACATTCTAAAATCGCGTACAACTCAAAGGAAAGAACACGTCATCAGTAAACGCAACGAAAAACGAGAAGACATCCTACCCACTATTCCCTCTAAAGTATTCGTAGAAACCAAACAAGTTCAAGACAAAACCAAATTAAAATATAAACCAGAAGAAATCACTTCCATAAACCTAGATAGGAAAACTGCAGAGATAACACCCCAACATCATAACACTAAACCAAAAATCCACCTTAAGAATGTTAAACGACCTAGGAAATACAATCAAGACACTCCCCCAAATTGAAGAATTAGTAAGGGACCTGGAAATAACACCTCCAATACCACAAACCAATCCCTACCGTTGTCTCACCAACGTTTCCCAAGAAGATTTGAAAACGGTACAAGGAACGGAATGGTTCAATGACAACGCCATCAATTTGTACATGGAATTGATAAATGTCAAATATGGGACCAACGTCCACGCCTTTAATACATTCTTCTATCAGAGCCTTAGTAGAAATGGGTACTCCGCCGTGGAAAGTTACACTCGTAGGTATCCATTACGAACTAAATCCATGATAATCGTACCATTACACGAGACAAACCATTGGTCTGTAGCCGCAATAGAACCCCCTATAAAAAGAATAACCTATTACAACTCCTTAACACCTATCCCTCACCTAGCACACAAAACACTTACCAACCTCCTAGACTACAATACAAGAGTGGAGAACAAAATTCTCACAACCTCTTAATATAGAAGACTGGACACTAGTTATATCAAACGATAGACCTCTGCAGTCAAACACATATGATTGCGGAGCGTTCGTCTGTGAAAACGCCAGACGACTAGCAAATGGAGAAACCTTAAACGTTTCAAGTTTCTCTCAGAATGAGTTACCTAAGATAAGGAAACGAATTCTTTCAGAATTGCAACTCAAACGCCTCATGTAATTATGTTTCAGATTTTTGCTCTTGATAGTCAACGCTGCAAAAATCGAAAACGCTGACAGTAGCGGAGGTATAATACCTATAAACTTGGGCCCCGTCTTCTTGGAATATGGAGAAAAACACTTGTATTACCATCAAAGCTTAAAACCCCTGCAAGATGCCCTCAGCATCTTGGATTCCTCTTTCACTACCCTCATACGCGGATTGCACAATGAAAGCACCATCATCCCACAATTGGACGAGTATTTTAGTACCGCCCAAAACACCATACAGCTAAACAAAGATAAACTATACAACCTACTACCAACCTAAATTTCAATAAAAGATCGAAAAGAGGGCTAATTAATCCTCTCGGGACCCTAATAAAATTCATCACGGGAAATCTCGATAACAACGACAAGTTGAAGTACGATAGAATAATAAAGAAGTTGCAAAGCCAAAACGCGAAAGGCGATTACCAACTCGCTACTCAGGCAAAACTTCTTCATTGATATCCCGCTATAATGACACGATTGACGTCCTTAATTTCAACAACATGGAAATAAAGACGAAAATCGAACAAATGTCTAAGTACTTAAACCCAGTCGGCAACGTGATGTACTTCCGAGAAACGATAACTAACATCCTTATGAACGCGAACACTCTGTTGAACAAAATTCGCGAGATTGAAAACGCTCTAACATTCTGTAAACTTGGCGCTACACACCCCAGCATCCCCACACATGATTTCGAGAATGAAATAATAGATCTGATAGCTCACCAAAAGGTATTAAAGTATTTGACTCTACCCTCGAATATGAACTCAATTCCCAAACCATATGTGCTACAGAAAACAATCAAATAATTTACTTCATCCGTATACCACTATTTAGAAAAAGTAAGACATCCTTGTTTTCCCTAGAAACTATCCCTATCCTGAAGTCAACCAAACCTAGCCTTATTACTAGATCATAAGTTTATAGTACTTAGCGATAGTAATTCCACTCCCATATACACAACTAACCAACAATGTTACAAAAATAATCATAATGAATACTTTTGTAAAATCAGAGAATTATACAAGGAAGTCTCCCCGTGTTCACCCAGATACTAACTAAACAAAACTTGGACGGATGTAAATTCACCCCCGTCAACATACCAGACCCCTATGTCCGCATAACGGACACAGGACATATTTTAATTACCGCCCGAAAAGAAATATCGCTACATATTAAAAATCCTAACCATCACGAATTCAAAAGGATTCGAGGTAGTTGGATCATAACAAGCGACCTCAACGACGAAGTATCTTAGACGGCTCTCTTATACAGGCCGATACCATGGTCCATGGACTACAGCAGATCCCCTTAATCCCGATACCAGGGGAAGCTCCCCTCGAACTCACAAACTTCCATTAAGTTTGAAAAACTTCAAACCCATACCTAACTTGCCAGAACAGTGGCCACTTCCTCCGGTAATTACTCAACCCAGCTTCCACACATTCCACTATGTATTATTTAATCTACACTATCTTGTTTGTATTAATCATAGGGACCTTGTTCTATTACTATTATTATCTACGATCGGTTGATCCAAACATCACCCTCCGGGGATTCCTGCAACATTTTCAGGGAGTACCAACGGCAAGACATTATCCTGTAAATACGTCAGAAAATACACCAGACGACTACTCTCACGCCAACGATCGTGTCCTTATCGACGCCATACGGTCTTGGGGACGTGCGAACCGTAAGACGCCTCTAGAAGGGGAGGAATTACCATCACACTCCAAGGCTACTGCGTAATTAATCGTCCATATTGACCTTAACAGGCGCCTTCCAAGAAGGAACGTGACTCCCGAAATAAATTCTGCACGATAAGACTATCAAAATACACAGAGGCCATAAAGGAACCAATAAAGCATCCAAATCACCTTAATCAGCAGACAAAAACCTTATAAACCCCCCTGACAACGTGACCGCAGCTTCAGTCTTGCCCAAACTCTTGAACGTATCATTGTCGGTCTAGATATTTTATCATTGTATTTTATCGTTTAAACTTGTAAAAGTAATAAAATAGTTTTTAAAAACTTCTTTTCGAATAACTCAAAGATATATATATATATAAGTTACGTCTTGAGAATTGCTAACGAATCACATTCCTAGATGCGATAAGAAATCCCACCTCTTTTCATTTTTGTCCCGATAGCTTTCTTGGGAAGGAAGAAAATGTGAGAAGGGTAGATTTAAGTCAGACCACGAGTCGAGTGGACCTATAATCAGCAATTATAAATTTGTACTCCAAAAAGCATTTTAAAAAAACCCTGGACGTAACTGGCGCAGTCGGTAGGACAGCAATCACACAACAAGGGAACATCGACGCTGTAAACCGCGATAGACCTTTTTGGTAACTTTTAAGTTTTTAGTGAGCTGTGAACTTAAAGTGAGCGAATATCACTTGTGCTGAAAGTGCGAGAATATCACTTGAATTAGGTTTTACACGACAACGAAGTTGACTTGTCTCCTCACGCGATGATCTTCATCTTCATAGTGTGAGTACTAAATTAACCATTGGTTCTAAAATTATTTAGTTCTGTGGTTCTATAAAGGTGGAAAAAAATTCAAAATTGATAAATCAAGAAAACTTGTAAGGGATTCATATTTTAAGAAACAATCAAAGATGTCTGGAATAACTTCTGGAGATTTGAAACTCCTTTTAGATTCTATCCCAACTTATGATGGGAACCCTAAGATGATAACAAACTTTGTTGTAAGGGGGTCCACCACAGCATTTTCTCGCTATATAAACCCCTTCTGATCAAAATTAAGCAGACTCCAGTTTGTAGCTTTGTTAGAGTAAGACCTCTTGTAATTTTATTAAATTAAAAATTGTTTTAAAAAGTGAATTTCCTTAAATCAAAACATAATTGGCGCAGTCGGTAGGACAGCTAACGTTAATAACGGTTCGTGTCAACGATTTGTAGCTGAAGAACTCCAGCTCCAACGGTCGAAGTCTCCGGAGAACGTCTTTCTACTAACCTTCAAAGAAATTCAGCATCAGAGCCATGCTCGTCCTCCTACTCTCGTGAGTAAACGTTTTATTTTTCTCTTCGAAAGACGCGAAGCTTTGGACCTTTACGCGAGAAGAAACTCCAGATAGTATTGCTCTCCGAGAAACTACTCTGAGTACTACTTCTTCATAAGGATTCCAATAATTCACTCTCCGTGAACAAAGGAAAGGGACAAGTCCTTAAAAAACCACTTAGATAATCAATCATGGCCGAAGGACCACCCGTAGCCATTATCACGGAGGATCAACTCCAAAGAATAATTTTGAGCCTGAGAGCCCCTACACTTAATAAACCCACAAAGGAGGATTATTCCGGAATACCGGACTTTTCTGGAGAACCAGCTCTCCTACAAACGTTCCTTGAAAGAAGTGAGGAACTAATACAAGCCTTTTATGACCCCGTCAACCCAAACAGTCACAGCAATAGACAACTATTAAATAATATCACCGCAAAAATAAAAGGTGTGGCCGCGCAGAACCTATACACCCTCCCGGTGAACTCGTGGGAGGACGTGAGAAAAGGGTTGAGTGCCCACTTTAGTGACAAAAGAGATGTAATCACCCTCACGCTAGAATTTGGGAAGATGCGACAAAGCCAAAGCGAAGACGCGTTCCAATTCCATGGACGTGTCTGCGGCCTCTTTTCGACAACCTTAAACAAAGCAAAGTTAGACACTGGATATACCCCAGGGATGGGGAAAATTTATAGAACAAATAGCTTTAAGAGCTTTCCTATACGGACTTCAAGGAGATGTGGGAAGACTTTGATTACAAAAGGACCTAGCGACTTAAACGAAGCCGTGAACTAAAACGTTTAGTAAAATTTTTACCTCCAAATGAGACATCCCTGATCCAGCCAATGGATCAAGGAGAGATTGAGTCATTTAAACGACGTTACCGAAAATTGTTATTACAAGAAATCCTTATTCACAGCGATGACATTGGCAAATATTTAAAATCTATCAACATAAAAAATGCAATTTATTGGTCAGCAGAAGCCTGGAACTCAATTCAATCAGGGACTTTGAGAAAAGCATGGAATAAAATTCTTGAAAATGTGAGGAAAGATAAATCTACCGACAAACCAGAAATGCCTATTGATCTGTTTCGAGAGAAATCCGTTGTCTTGAGGGAATTTCTGAAGAAGAAATGAATCAATGGGCATTAAGAGATGATGAAGAACAAATGTTAAATGATGAGGAAATTGTATCAATGGTGGACAAAAGAGAGGATGCATCAGGGTCTGCCGACGAAGAAGAGGGAACAGAGGGGGAAAAAATTAGCTTCGAAGAAGGTTTTCAGGCATTGGAGGCAGCCCTAAGATTCGTAGAGGAGCAGCCTTCTGCAACTGGACTTTTTTTTGTGTTGTTGGGAAAGGGGTAACACTGTCAGTGTCCTCCTAGGGTGCATTTCCTCTGTTGGCGGTGGTTGGACGCACCCCATTGGCTGTTATTAAAAGACTCCCTAAGAGAGGGGTGTCCGGTCCGTTGGGACAAAGGGCAGTCTTCCTGTGAACGCCAGAGTAGCAAGCTAACCGAGAGTGCAAAGTGAGTCAGTGCCAACAGAGGAAAGTGCCCGTCCTTTTTCCCAGCGAGTAACTGTTGTGAGTTTAGTAGCATCAGACAAACTGTAAGTAAAGTGACGACAATAAAACTGTACGTAAAGTGATTTGACTATTTCTTTCCCCATGTCTGAGGACGGGGAATTACCGGACGTTCCCGGTATGGGCCATCCATATCTATTCAACTATCCGTACTATCCGTCAAACGGAATGTTAGAAGACAAAGTCAATTGGTTCGTGCTACCACCTGAACATCAGGATTTATCTTCACATGCAGTTGTGAAGGCAATAAAACCTAACGCCGGTTTTCGAAAGGTAGGAGTCAAATTAGATAAAGGTATTTTACAAGAATATTTCGATGAGGCTGGAAATTTGGTATACAAAAGTATGCCATGAGAAAGCTGAAACGGAGGACGCTCTGGTTCAACATATCGGAGTTGTTTATTTCTATATTGCTTAAAAAGACGCCTAAAAACAACGTATGGATTTATTTTCTATGTATTTTAGGTAAGATAGCTGTATTTTATTGAATTTATTGTATGCAATTCTATGTATTTTAGAGAATAAATCACGTTTAAAAACAGTTTAAATAAATTTCACCAAACAATATTTGCAACGGCCTTTATTTCGAAACCCCTGGACTTTACGAAACATTTTCCTCGGTAATATTAACACTTCAAGTATACAAAATTAAACTTGACTGAATTCACTTCCAAAATTGATATAGAAAATATAGAGGAACAAATAGAGATCATCAATCAGAACCATCAAAAGGATAGATTCCATCGTGGAATCGACAAAACATATTTTCACATAAAAAGAACGTATTTTGGCCTAATCTCAAAGAACATATGTAACACAAATAATTAATTCTGGAGAGTTATGTTTGAAGTGCAAGTATGAGCGAAATCCAGACAACGTCCTCCACTGGCCAGGTGCAGAAAATCAGCGGAAGCTCCAAAAGACCGAAATATACGACCTCGGAAAACAAAAAACGTTTACGGACCCAACTTCGGCAAAGACACACCGTTACCTCCTTCAAAATGGAACCACCCCGCCAAAACTATCGAAGTCAAACTAGTTAGCGATGATGAACACACTAGAATGAATATTTACACCGATGGCAGTAAAATGGAAGGAAAAGTAGGCTGCTCTGTAGTTGCGTACTTCGGCGACCACTGGGACCAACCGATTTGCAAATTAAGATTTAGATTAAATCATTTATGCTCAAACATCCTAGCCATACAACGGCCTTATCATAAGCCGGGAGCTGGGTCCGGTCATAAGAAGATTAACTTTAACCTGTACTAACTGGGTCCGGGGGGCTCAATTTAAAAGTACTAGGTGGGTCCGGCTATTGTTCTCGATATTTTATGGCTTCAGGTAGATTTTTTATTATTTACTTTCAATATAAACAATAAAATATGTAAACACCGAAGACTAATACTGACAAAACCAACACTTTACCAGTGATAATTGTGCCTTCGCATCACAAGATTGAAGAAGAAAAAAAATGTTTAGCCAACGTGGTACCACAGTTCGGTTAGTAAACAATTACAAATATACATTCCATAAAATATTATCGGATGACATTGAAAGGTGGAGATGTTCGAAAAGAAATTGTAAATCTTATTTAAAAATCAAACATAATCAAATCGTCGAAAATTCTGAAAATCATTCTCACGATCCGTTGGAAGACAATGTGCTGGAAAGGGAAAAAAAAGCAACAAATTGAAAAGAAAATGCTTGTCTAGTGTGGCGACCCTACCATGATCAGCATTATCAAGATCTTAATAACGTACAACGATCTCTAATTAGGCATTTATCATATATGTGGGAATCCCTTCTCACAAGACACACAAGGCGCCCTGGGAGAGCGCGCCACCGAACGAGAAGAAACGGCGGAATAAAAGACGGCGAGCCTGCGCAGAAGGAGACGCGCGGGAAAAACGAACGTACGAAGTGTTTTAACGTATTAAGTGCTTTTTTTGAATTTTTCTTTTAAAACGCGAGTTTCCTTACGGTTATTTTGTAGACGACTTGTTTTTATACTAAACTTGGAAAATAAAGTGTAAATTGTTCGATCATTCTTTCTTTATTTTCCCACATTTGGGGGTCCGTCTTAACCAAACCGCGTCCCGCGTGTGCTTTGTGTTTCTTTTGACTTTCTCTTTTTGACTTTTTTTTATATACGAAGATGGCACCTAAAAAGAACACGGCAACGGATATTCAAGGTAATACGACATCGACTGAATTTATCTCCTTCCGAGACGTCGAAGACACGATCCCGATTTCTCCGGAGACGACACCTTGACTTTAGCGACATGGTTCACGGCTTTTGAGGAAACCGCCTTCCTCTGCGGATGGTCGGAGGTTCAGAAATTAATATTTGCTAACGTAAACTAAAAGGTACGGCTTTAATGTTCTTAAATTCCGAAACGAATCTAACCTCATACCGCGTATTGAAAAACACGCTTTACGAGGAGTTTCATAAACCTTTAAACGCGGCGCAAATCTACGCCATAATGTCGAATGCCACGAAAAGAATGACGAGTGATAATTGTGCCTTCGCATCACAAGATTGAAGAAGAAAAAATGTTTAGCCAACGTGGTACCACAGTTCGGTTAGTAAACAATTACAATGTATAATTTCCTTGAAGAAAACACGAAGAAAAAAGAAGAACATCGAAGAAAACAGTCAGCAAATAGACAGGAAGACCAGGTCAAGGACGAAAGCCATGATAAAACAAAGTCAAAACTCAAACAGCTTGAGCCAGAAAAGAGGGTAACCCCAAATGACAGCGAAATCTGCGGAAGAAAGCGGACACGCCCGACCCTACCAGTGACCAACACCACAAAGAAAAGGGTCACATTCAGGAACCGATCGCTACCTTTAGTCCACGTTCCGACGCCAGACCGCCATTAGAACTCAGACTGGCAGCAGTAAGAGCGGCCATACTAAAAGCTGAAGCAGAGAAGCAGGAGTGTCGGGCCTGCGGGGCCATGCGAATGAAACTGCACAAAGATCGCTGCGACACTTGCTACAAGATGACCAAACGAACATACGCAAAATGTCACCATGCAGAACATCGATGGAGAGAATGCTATTACTGCAAACAACAAGTAGTTCTGCAAGTAGAGCGCGACTGGGAAATACGGGAAGTACTGAAAGAAGATTTAGAAATCTCGCCCTGAGAAAGAAGAAGATCCCATGTATCAGTAAGGGCATCAATTTTGTAAAAAAATTTTCTCGTACTCATTTAAAATTTTTTTTTTTTTACTAATGTTTTCAAGAAAAAAAAAAAAAAGTTCAGTCAGTCAGCACTCGGACACGTCCCAGACAGAAGTCCCAGAACCTCTCGACAAAGCTAGGTACTCGGAAAATCACCGACAGACCCTCGGGCGACACCTAGTAGACATCACCCGGCAAATCGGACGAAAAATCGAAGTAAAGAGAAGACATTCGCACTTAAATCGCGATAACTCCTATTATTTTGTTTGTAAATTTAAGGGAAACAATAAATGCAAATATTTTTAAAATCTTTTATTTCGTTAAGCCCTCAACAGCACAATCCAGATGTACCACGGGTGCGCTAGAAGTATAAAAACCCCGAAGAGACGCCACGCTTACCAACCTGCAAAGTAATAAAGAGCGCAAGAACCCGTGCCCGAGTGGGCGGAATTCATTTTTCTTAAAGGAAAAAAAAAAATAGAAATTCCGGTTACACCATCCGTAAGGTTAGACCATTGAACCAGGAGGAAAAAAAGCTATTGAAACGCTGTTGAAAGAATATAGCGATGTGCTTTATGACGAAGACGAACCCCTGACTTTTACAAACCTGACTGAACACACTATAAAAACGACAGACGAAATTCCCGTCTACTCTAAGTCGTACAGATACCCAGAGATATACAAAACTGAAGTCCAAGAACAAATAAAAAAACTTCTAGACAATGACATCATTGAACCATCCAATTCGCCCATTTGGGTGGTGCCTAAAAAGTCAGATGCCTCTGGCAAACCCAAATTCAGACTAGTAGTAGATTTCAGACAACTCAACCAAAAAACTATTGACGACAAGTACGACCTCCCAAATATTGAAGAGATTTTATCAAAATTGGGAAATTGCAAATATTTCTCGACCATCGATTTAGTCTCGGGCTTTCATCAAGTTGCCATGGAAAAGAGCAGTATCCCGAAAACGGCCTTCAGTGCGGCCAACGGGAAGTGGCAATTCAAAAGGATGCCTTTTGGGCTGAAAAACTCGCCAAGCACCTTTCAGAGACTGATGGACAACTGTCTGAGGGGACTACAAAATGAATTATGTGCTGTCTACATGGACGACGTAATTTGTTTTAGTACCAGCTTACAGGAACACATGACGAGACTTAGGGAAATTTTCAAACGACTCAGACAAGCCGGACTAAAAATACAATTAGACAAAACCGAGTTCCTCCGGAAAGAAGTAGGTTACCTAGGACACGTAATCACACCAGACGGACTCAGACCAAACCCAGCAAAAATACAGGCCATAAAAAATTTTCCGATACCGAAAACACCTAAGAACTTAAGGGATTTTTAGGACTCCTAGGATATTACCGAAAGTTTATACCACACCTGGCTGAAACGACTAAACCCCTAACAACGCGACTAAAAAAGGGACGAAAAATAGACCCTACAGAAAACGATTACATTAACTGCTTCGAGTTATGCAAACAACTTCTGACCAACGACCCCATTTTAAAGTATCCTGATTACTCCTCGAGATTACTCGAAAGAGTTTATACTAAACACAGACGCGTCAGGATTCGCCCTAGAGCCGTGCTGTCACAAAAATTAGACGGCGATATACACCCAGTTGCGTACGCTAGCAGAACCTTGAACGAGACAGAACAGAAATTGTCCACTATCGAGAGAGAATTACTCGCTTGTGTATGGGCGACCCAATACTTCAGGCCCTACTTATACGGACGAAAATTCGTCCTCGAAACTGACCACCAACCTCTACAATGGTTTAAACTCTCTAAAGGAACCCAACTCGAAATTATTCAGGTGGAGACTACGTCTCGAGGAATTCAATTTTGAGATTCGATACAAAAAGGGAAAGAACAACGGTAACGCCGACGCGTTATCTAGAGCGAAAATAAACACAACCTCCCATATCGAACTCCATAAAACCGAAGTTCTCACGACAGATACTTCTTCCCTTCTCGCTAATGCAGAGGAAAGACCTTTCGATGAGACCGTACACTCGGATAAAAAGGAGACGCAACACCCACCATTCCCATACGTGAGAACCCGTTAAATTACTGCAAAAACCAAATTGTCTCTCCTTAGGAGAACAATTCGACACAGTAGTAGAAACCATAACACTTTTCGACAAAAACCGAACAACAGTAAAACTACCCACACGAAACCTAGACAACGAAATAATCCAATTCATAAAAAATTACATACAACCCAAAGTACATTACGGACTGTATTTCAAAACACCAGACCTCTATGAAAAATTTTCAGCCCTCTGCTGCAAATTCTTCAAATTCACACAGCTAAACCTCACTAAACACAATGTACTACTAATAGACATACCCGACAATACAGACCAGAAAGAAATCATTGTAAAACACCATACAAAAGATAGGTTCCACCGAGGAATCGATGAAACATACCAACATATAAAAAGGCAATATTATCCGAATCGTGATTCAGCCCTGTTTATTTTCCATCAAATCATCGGGTTTCATTCACGGAGACAAAGCGGCAGCGATGATTGCATCCCTACTCGCGGAGACGGGAAGAGACGTCGAGATATACTCTTTTGATGGATCCAGACCGGTGAAAATCAACCGAAAAAATCTAATCATCCGTTATTACTGGTGACCTTATCCCAAGAAAATGATAAATGGAAAATCTTTAGTCAATGCTCAAAGAAGCTCAAAAACACGGGATTCAGCGTTACCGCCGATTTCCCCCAAGTCCGCCGTCGAAGGGGTAAATTACTAGCAGTCCGCCGTGAAATAAGGAAATACAGACCAGAAGCCCCTGTTACGGGTAGAAATTTGAAAGTTGTTTATTTTTCGAATTTTCAAACTTCAAATTTTAAATTGAACCTAGGAACTGCTAATATGAGCCCCCAATTATATGAACCCCAATTATGAGTATCCAAAAGAAACCACCCAAAGTAGCCCCCCTCAGTTCTCCGGGAAAGAGGAAGAATCCGTAGTGGACTACTTTGCTCGATATGAGGCAGTAGGTGCCGTCCTAGGTTGGGGACAGGACGATAATGCGAAGTATCTTTGTTTTTACCTCACGAATAAGGCCATGACTTCTGGGAGACTTTGGGGGATGTATCCTCTAAATCTTGGGGAGAAGTCAAGGAACTATTTTTGCAGAGATTCAACTCTGAGGTGTTTCAACAGGGTCTTAGGGCTCAGCTGGATGGTCTGAAACTAAGAGAAGGACAATCCCTAATGGACTATATGTGTGGGGTTCAAAAACTTTGCCGAAAGGTAGACCCTGATATGAAGGAAAGGGATATAGTCCAGCGAGTGCTTAATGGTCTTTTACCGGAAAACACCTACGCAGCCGCCACGGGTGACACGTCATCTGTGGACCGCTTGAAAAAACGCCTACAAAAGATGGACATTGCCAGCGCATGTGCAAAAATAGTCAAAGGGATCGACAGGAATTTAAGGCGGCAGTGGTCGCCGAAGTGCAGGCAACCCTTGCTTTAATGAATATCAACGCGGGGGTGTTAAGGCCACCCGCACCGCCTACGGTAGAAAATAATTCGTCCCAGGGAAGTTATAGGGAAACAACAATACTACCCAAAAGAACCGATCACAAATTATATGCTATTTCTGTCGTGAAAGGGGACACTTCATGCGCTTCTGCCCTAAAATGTTGGGCACGGTGAAGTGCTCCATCTGTGGTGCCCTGGGTCACATAGCAATAGACTGTGGATCGGAACCTCCAAAAAACTAATTTCTTTTAGCCGGGAGCAGGTTACACTCTCGGCACCCGATGCCCTCAGCAGTAGCCCAGTTTTTACAATCAAGACTTCACCACCAAATTCTGTAAATTCACAACCACCTACCCCAATCACCTTGCACATAAAATTAGACGTAAACGGTGACAACTTAGCGGTTCTTTTCGATACCGGAATTTTCAAACTTCAAATTTTAAATTGAACCTAGGAACTGCCAATAGTTAGGGGCGCCTTGAAAGAGGGTGTCTCCACATCTGGAGCCCTGAAGCCTCCCTCTCAGCGGGCGTAAAGTGACGAGTTTTGTTTCTGTCACTGCGTAAGTCTTTTTGAAGTGGGTTATTTCCTGAAATTGTGTCAAAAACAAGGAGTGTAATGAAATTTACGACCAAGTCAGGAGGTTCCCACGGAAAAAGAGGACGGAGAGGGGGCCTGGAAAGTGGGACCCCGAAGCAAGGAACCCCTGAAAATTGGTCAGTCTGTGTCTCCTCCTATTGAATATCGGATTATCCTCCCTCCTTAAGGGTAAGAGTAATTTGTAATTATAATAAAAGATATCGAGAATCCTTCTGACGACATTATAATATTAGTTAAATAAAGTTGATTAAGATTAAAGTTGATTTCATCCCCTCATACCAAAAGAGTCATAAGACCCGATGTTTAGATTATGACAAGGGTATGACAACATAATTAAATTAAAAAAAAAAAAAAAAAAATTTCATATTTATTTTTATGTTACTTGCGTAAAAGTGCGAACTCCAGCAGACGGTTTAAATAAACCATGCTGTATACTTTTGTTATAAAAAAAAAGAATTCTGTTTAATTTTTAGAAATAAAGTATATTTCATTCACACTGGTAGCGTCAATAATGAACAGAAATTGGTATGAAAAAATCAGATCATGCCTCCACTTTACCAATAATGAATGCCCAAGCAACGATCCTTATTATAAAATACGCCCTATCAGTGACTATATAAAGAAAAGTTTACCGAAATAAAAGGAATCGACACAAAATACTCAATAGACGAGATGATGGTGAAATATAGGGAAAGAAAGCTGGCTCTAAAACACAGTATATGCCAAAAAAACCAATAAAGTGGGGTTTTAAGGTATATGCTCAGGAGAGCTTAGGATGAAGGCAGAAGGGAATTGGAGGAACTCTCAAGGGCTGGAAGAAGGAGTTGAACTGACTGCTGAAGATAGCAAAAAGTACAACGACGACTTGTTGAAAATATTCTACTCCTTCACTCAACGGGGAACTAACTTCGTCGACATGATAAATAAGATGGAGGACCTCGATCAGGTAGAACTCTTCAAGGCAGCTTTTGCGAACTTAGGGATTGATACCAAGACAAAAGGCGGAGCTCTCAAGCCTGACACGTTAAACATCCCTCGCTTCATTTTATGCTTCGTCGATCTTTACGTGGATTTTAGGTGTGCTTTGGTGTGTCACCCTGGCAAAGATATCAAAGTGCAGGGAAAGATGCCATCGGGATTCAGGGGTGCCTTGTACTTTGGTGGTGCAAGCAGTGTAGGGAGTCTAACTCTAATAGGGATTCTCTATGTGGGTATTGGCAGAATGCATGATCTTCCAAGTCATGCTCTCTCACACCATCGGGACAGACATCGATTCTGTCAAGTTCTACCAATAAAGTGGGGTTTTAAGGTATATGCTCGTGTATATGCTCGTTGCGGTGTTTCAGGATTAGTGTACGATTTTTTTTATTGCTCTGGAGCAGATTCATTCCGGGATATCGTTTTTTCAAGACTGGGAAAAAATGAATTGTTTTCATCAAAATGTGTACTTGCGTTGACTAAGACAATAAAACAACCAGCCCTCCTCAGTGCCGTTTTTTTCGATAATTTTTTTAGCTCTCCGAAACTCATGCATGATCTGAGATATCATTATGGAATATTATCACTTGGGACTCTAAGATCTAACCGGTTGGGGGGTGCCGCTAGTTTGCTGAAGTCCGACAAGGAACTAGAAAAGGAGGGTAGAGGAGCATTTGATGAAGTAAGCTCCACAAAAAGAAAGGTCACTATAGTCAAATGGTATGACACAAAACCAGTGACCATTGCATCTTCATATGTCGGCATACAACCAGTTGCGACATCGCAAAGGTATTCAAAAACCGAAAATCAAAAAATTTCCGTTCCTTGCCCAAGAATAATAAAAGAATACAATTCTTTCATGGGTGGAGTCGATAAAGCAGACATGATGGTAGCCCTTTTTCGCACTCCACTCCGTACCTTCAAATGGTACATGAATCTTTTTTCGCACCTGATTGATCTAGCATTCAACAACACATGGATACTATACAATCATCACAATCCTTCCGAAAAAAAAAATTCAAGGAGTTACGGCTGGACATCGCCGAAGCATTAGTAAATCATAGGCGTAAGAGAAATGTGACGAAGGTAAAATATATTTCACTTATTATTTTCTATGTTACCATACATTTTTTTCCACAGGTGAAAATAGAAAACATAGATCTACACCACTACAAAGATTGAGGGCCATGGATGTAAGATATGACGAGTTCGCCCATTTTCCTGTATTCATAGAAAAACGTGGAAAATGTAAATATTGTCATAAAGACCAAAGTTTTATCGAATGCGATAAATGTAGGTAAGGCTTTGCTTGCAAAAAGGCAGAAACTGCTTTTATGAATATCACAACAAAACTTCCTAGTCGTTCCTAGTCACGAAACTAAGGCTGTTTTAAATATTTTATCCGAAACGTAAAAATAGTTTGATTTTTTTTAAATAGTTTGTACTTTTATACATTTTAAGTATATTATAAAATTGTTTTTGAAATCTTGCTGTTTTATTTACAAGTGGTAGGTCTGACCCCTCTTCCTCTTAGATTATATCCTGAGGTGTCACCGGTGACACTTCAGCATGGCTAGCGATCCTGAAGTGTCACCTGTGACGCCATTAAGTTTTTGTTATAATTATTTATTTAACAAAGACTAAACCAAATCGCATATCATTTTCATGATTAGGGGCAACATAATTATTAAAAAAAGTTGGTTTCACAAAGATCGCCCAAAAAATTAACTTTTCAGGATCTTAGGGTTAAACGTCGGGTTTTTGGGGAAGGGTCTTCCAGATCCCGGAGGGTCAAATCGAATATTTATCTTTACCGATTTCAACTTCGTCTGTAGTTCTGGCCGGCCGTCCGGCCGTTATTTCAATTATAAAGTTGATTCATAAGTTTACCAAAATTAACATTCATAAATAGCAATCAATTCTTCATCAAAAAACAAGGATTATAATAATAGTTATTATAATAATAAAAATAAAAGGGTAATCCATATTAACCAGGTGTACTTACTAACTATAATAGATTTTACTAAGGGGTCTCTATAGATGAAGATCGACTCAATTTCATATAGCATGGGTGGCATACTGGGACTGCACATTGACTGATGTGCCCTGGTAGTGTGATATGTTTTTTGATGCACCGTGAACAAAAAATATTGCCGCACTGCCAGCAGTGATACTAAAACAAATTTTTTTTTAGTCCATCAAAAGTTAAAATTTAAAAAAATCACCTTCTTTTTGCAATGTTCTAAAGATACAGTACATTCAAAGCACTTCCCATTCCTGAATGTCTTCCAATCTAACGCCAGACAAGTCAAATCGTCACAAAGAGATTCAATTTTTTTCCCATCATCTGAAAATGGTTCATAACAATTTATTTTTTGTATTAATTATTTACCTAAGGAATTAGTTTTGTTGGGAGATCTTAGTGGGTCGTTGGGCTCAGATGACATATCACACTGAAAAAGAAACTATTAACGCATTATTATAAACTGCACACTTACTTCTTTATTGTAATAAATCCTCTTATTGGTGAGAGAGTCAGATTTCAACTTTTCATACTTCTTTTTTCCTTGAGGATCGTTCAATAGACCTTTTACAATTTTTATTTTCTAAAAACAAAAGAATCATTGAAGAGATTGTTTCATAATTTTAAAAGTAAAACTAGAATTATTAATTTTTTAAGCAAAACTATTCAATTGCATTTTGAAAATAACTAACTAAAATAGTCACAAAAATAAGGTATCCAGGGTTGCAAATAACAGTTATTTCATATTTTCAAACAAAAATACAAAAGAAAACTCCTTTAAAACATACTTTCTGAAGTAGTTTTATATGCTCGTCTAGTGACGTGGTGTGATCGGAAGCAACAAGTAGTGTTTCACTGACACTTTCTCTGGGATGGATACCGCTCTCAAACCGACAGTACATCCCACGCCAAAATCTTAAAAAAGAAATGTTATCAGAACAATATGCAACACAAGACCCAGCAAAATTTTCTAATTTTAATGCTTACTTTATATTCTGGGCCATAAGATTGGGCTTAAGGACACCATCACAGAACTCCTTATTGTAGAGTGGATTAATATATTCACTCATGTGATTAGCCATATATCCCCAAAGAGAAAATGTCTTTTCGCTTAATCTAAGAATCAAAATGATAACACGAAAAATAAATAAATAAAATTACTTAAGTGATATTCTTTCTTTTTCACAGTTCCCATAAAAGTACCAAAACGACAAGAACTTGTGTGATCGTGAATTTTAAATAAGAATCTTTCATTAAATTGAAAAGCCATAGGAAAATATTCCATCAATTGCCAAGTGCAGTCGATAAACTGAGTAAAAACTGGTGAAACTTCTTTAGGGTCTCCAGCCAGATGGCCGATGCGATCTGTGAACTTATGTCCAAAACTCAGCCAGTCTTTTTCAATCAACGCCTATAATGAGTAAGCTTAATTATGAAGTATTGTAGAGAAAATAATGAACCTGAAAGCCTTGAATTGTTCTATAATAAGGGTCTAACAACACGCCAGCTAGGGAGCAAACTTGGCAGTTCGATCCCAACCGTCACTGCAGTGGACCAAAACGTTCACTCCTGATTCGATCGCTTGTGCATGTACCAGCTTGTATCAAGGACTGATTTGATATGTTTGAGCCAACCGCTACTTTCCAGGCCACTCAAAAATCCAGATGTTGAGGGCCACTTCAATTCACAAGCTACAAAACAAACATTTTAAAAAATTATCTTATTCTAGACTCACTTACTTTCAATCAGCTTAGATAACCCGCTTCTCATAACATGTATATTCTCAATCCCAAGAAAATTAAATTTAATATTGTCATAAAAATTTTCATTTTCATATCCTTTCCCTGTGGCTCTGTTTGCCATAGCATTAATCTGAAAGAAATTTTTAAAAGTCAGTAAAGAAATGACCCTGAATTGATTTCCAGAGATTAACGAAAGAAAGGAAAGAAGAAATAAAACTATACAGGGTGTTCCTTATTTGGACGGGGAATCGACTCCATTTGGTAGATTTTGGTTTTGATATACAGGGTAACACCAATTTTGTAATTTTTAATGAGAAGCCTATGTTTTTATGCTGCTATCGATTCTACACCCAATTTCAAGCAACTTTTACTTAAGTCATTTTTTGATTGGAACACTTTTTTTAAAGTTGTCCAAAGAGGTCATATGAATAGTCAAATCAACTTGAAATTTTGCGTAGATTATGAATCTGAAATAAAAAAATAGGGGTTTCTATTCAAAATAACAAAGTTGGTGTCGCTCTGGGACACCCTGTACACCAAAATCAAAATTCGTTAATTGCAATCAATTCTTCACCAAAAAATAAAATAACGCACCAAACGAAAAAATTACATAAGTTGCTTAAAATTGAGCGTAGAATCGATTAAACGCATAAAAAACATAGGCTTCTCATTAAAAATAACGAAGTTGGTGTTGCTCTGAGACACCCTGTATACCAAATGAAGTCGATTTGTCCAAAAATAAAGGGGGTGCACTTTCAACTTTAGTTTTCAACTTTCAACTCTAGTTGGAATACCCTGTATATCATAATAGTTCCACACTGCAGTGAACCCTCCCCTGGTGAAATCACATAACATAAGGAAAGGGGTAGCGCGTCAAATATTACTTCTCTTCTTACAACTCTTTAGCCAGTTTTTCAATGAGACAAACCTTAGGTCTTGTATCAACAACGACCATATGTGGCGCTGTCGGATTAGTGTTGGCCACACGAATCAACATTTGTCATCTTCATAACACCTTGCATTGAATCCAGATAAAGGTTGACTACATCTACATATTGCCGCCTAAAAAACAAAAATTGATGGTGAAGATCAGTAACTTGGAGGAAAATTTTGGAGAGTTCAAAGTAGGCAAAAATTCATGCTATACAGGGTGTCCGGAAACACATGGCAAGCGTCTGGGAGAGCGTTAAAAAGTGGTTTTACGAAAAAAATTTAAACGTAAACCCCCCTTAATTTAAATCAAAGAATTTGATGGTGTAGTTTAAAATCCGCCTGGATATACAGGGGTCCCAGACACAACCTAACTTCGTTATTTCAAATGAGAACCCCTATTTTTTATTTCAGATTCGTAATCTACGCAAAATTTCAAGTAGATTTGAGTACTCATATACGATTTTGGACAACTTTTAAAAAATGTCAAAATTTAGCGTTTTTGCGCTAAAATCCGTTAAAATTGACCTAGGAGACTCGTTTTTTTTTTTAATTCCACTTATTTTTTCCCGAAGAATCCAACTGTCTCAAATTTGAGCATCTTCGCATTCTGCATCACGAGATTTCGTCGCTAATGGCCTTTTTTCAAGTTAGAACCCAAATTTTTAGTTCAGTAATGAAAATTAGCACTTGTTGAAAGGAATTTTTCTTTCGGACCACAAATTTTGAAAGAGCTACAGCGTCTTTTGTGTTTATGCATCAAAAATTAAAATTCCGTCAACAAATCGCTAATTTCCATTTTTGAAGTACGGAATTTGGAGTTAAACTTGAAAAAAGGCCATTAGCGACGAAATCTCGTGATGCTGAATGCGAAGATGCTCAAATTTGAGACAGTTGGATTCTTCGGGAAAAAATAAGTGGAATTAAAAAAAAAACGAGTCTCCTAGGTCAATTTTAACGGATTTTAGCGCAAAAAACGCTAAATTTTGACATTTTTTAAAAGTTGTCCAAAATTGTCATATGAGTACTCAAATCTACTTGAAATTTTGCGTAGATTACGAATCTGAAATAAAAAATAGGGGTTCTCATTTGAAATAACGAAGTTAGGTTGTGTCTGGGACACCCTGTATATCCAGGCGGATTTTAAACTACACCATCAAATTCTTTGATTTAAATTAAGGGGGTTTACATTTAACTTTTTTTCGTAAAACCACTTTTTAACGCTCTCCCAGACGCTTGCCATGTGTTTCCGGACACCCTGTATAAACATGTAACTTTTGAGTTGTTCCTCTGGTAACAATAAACAATTGAATAGCCCGCTGGGAAAACTGTGCATGTAGCAAAAGGAAACTTAACAGGAGAGTGAATTAAAACGGAAACTGATACAACGTTTTTTCAGCAGGCTATTCAATTGTACTTTCAACTGAAAGTTTGAAAATTGAGATTACTTTGTTAGGGTGAAGATAGGTCAGAACAGGTAGACGACCTTTACTTCTGAATTTAGAACTTCCTATAAGAATGTTAGTTGTGGCAGACGAAGGAACAAAAAGAACACTTGGATATGTATCACAGAGCTGAAAAAAAAAAGTAAATTAAAGTTTGAATTGAATATTTAATGAGACCTCATAATTTTTATTAAGAGAAGTCAAACTCCACATTTCATTGGGAACCCTCATTCTTTGGTATTCTGCTTGAAGATCGAAAAAAGTCCATCCGGCGGACTTTGGAATGTTTTCACAGTTAGAAGAACGAAAACAAAAAAGTTCTTCTATGTTATCTGAAATAAAAATGATGAAAAGAATTTAGGGAATCATTTTACAGACCTAATTGAGAAAGCTTTAAAAGAGCACTGTAAACATCATGACATGCTCTTTCACGCGGGATTACGAATGTGACAGTTCGAAAAGTTTTACATCGTATTTGCAGAGGACATCCGGATGTCGAAAGTGGTAATTTCTCAACAGATGAAATGTACAAATGTCGAATCTGAAAAGACAAAAATTGAAAATTATAAAATGAAAATAATATTTACCCATATTTCTTTGTTGGATTCAGCCTCCATGAAGACAAGATGGGTTGCGGTAACGAAGAGGTTTCCAAGGCGGACTTTCCTCGAGTTATATCGATCCAACATCCGCACATTTTCGATCTAAAAACAACAAACACACATTTTACAAGACATTTTTCTATAGCGATTTTATAAGTTGGGACAAAGACATTTTTCTTTTACAAAAACTTTTGTGCCTCGATATTGCCCAATATTTAAATTATAAGAGTAAAAAAGCCCCTTTTTATATTATAAACCAAATAAAACAATTTACAAAAAAAAATTACTTTAATTTCCTTCGTGGTTTGATCTACTTTGTTATCCATTTTACTGATAACAAATCAGCATGACATTTCGAAAGTCAAACTAAAAATAAAACCACTACATAGTCAGCATACACAAAATACATTTAAAAAATAACTCACAAAAAATTAATTTTTGTCAGAAACAAATTTTTCAAAATTTTACGTTGTTGGAAGTTGGAATGATGGTTATGCGAGGTTTCCGTTTGTGCCACAGAACAACGATAACGTTATCTGTGGTTTGTGCCCAAAAATTAAAAAGAGATTGTTTCAACTTTGAAATGATAAGTATTTCAAAATATTGGGATGAAAAAATAATTGAAACATAGAAATCAAAAAATATTAAATAAATTTTTTCAAACAAGTTTTTTTAAAAAGATAAAAATCTGTGAAATCAAAGTCCCTTTTAGGACGAGTGTGTGCTGCTCTCTTCGTTCTCAAAAAATATTTCTCATTATCTTCACTCTATGAGCTTGATAACAGTAATCATTTCAATTTTAGGCGCCTTTTTGTGTTAGAGATACATATTGTAAATATGGAAGTGATAATCTCATAATAAGATCCCTTTCTACGATTTCTGAGTAAAAAAAAGTGATATTGTCTTTCTAGATGGAAGAAACTACGTTTTTTGGATTACCACTTGACGTTAAACGAACATTATTTGAAAATAAAAGATCGAATCTCTTTACCGTAAGTAAGATTTTGTATGAGAATTTTGGAGGATTTTGGAAGGCTATTCCATGTGAGGATATTTAAATGGGAGTTAAAAATTGTAAACATTTTTATTTTTAAGAATGGCAAAACGAGTGCCTATCCTTAATTGTGAAAGAAACTCCAAAAAACGCTTTGTACATGGCACCTACAAGCGGTGGAAAAACTTTAGTCGCAGAGATTCTAAGCATCAAAGAGTTACTTGTCAACAAGAAAAACGTTCTTCTCATTTTGCCGTTTGTTTCCATAGTACATGAAAAGGTATGTTTTCTACAAAAAATAAATTCCCGTTGAAAATTTTGGTGTTTCAGGTGCAGGCGTTTTCTTCATTGGCCCTCACTCTTGGATATCTCGTTGAAGAATATGCAGGGACGAAAGGGGTCATTCCTCCCATCAAAAGAATTAAAAAAAGATCCATATTTATTTGTACGATTGAAAAAAGTCTTGTCCTGATCAACAGCCTTATTGAGGAAAACCGAATATCTGAGATTGGCCTAGTCGTTGTCGATGAATTACATCTAATTGGCGATAAATCTCGTGGGCCAACGTTGGAAAACGCAATTTTAAAAATTTTAATTCGTAATAATTTTTATCGTTTTTTAAATCATTTTTTGAGCCACATTTCAGATAATATTCGGATAGTTGGAATGAGTGCCACAATAGGAAATCCGGAATCTCTAGTCAAATTTTTAAATGGTGTCATCTATTGTTCGTCTTTTCGTCCGACTAAACTTAACGAATATGTCCTCGTACAGAAAGAACTTTCGAGATCAAACACCTCAACACAGGGCCTCATATTTCTCTTAAAACCATCCTGAATACTGGCGTGGTAAATAGCTTTAACTCTAGTTTCTCAGATTTTTTTCATTTTAGAGTTTTTGTGTGACTTTATGCTGATGGGTTCTAAAGAGAAATTTTTTCATGAAAACCATCAGCAGTAAAGATCAGAGATGGGCAAAATCTTAATCATGAATATGATTAAGATTTTAATCATAGGAATATTTTTCTGTGATTAAGAATAAGATTAAAATCTTAATCACAGAGATGATTAAGAATAAAATCTTAATCACAGAGATGATTAAGAATAAAATCTTAATCACAGAGATGATTAAGAATAAAATCTTAATCACAGAGATGATTAAGAATAAAATCTTAATCACAGAGATGATTAAGAATAAAATCTTAATCACAGGAAATCTGTGATTAAACTCTTAATCACAGGAAATCTGTGATTAATCACAGGAAGTCTGTGATTAAACTCTTAATCAAAGGAAATCTGTGATTAATCACAGGAAGTCTGTGATTAATCATAGGAAAATAACGATTAATCATTGGTATTTTGGGATTAATTAAGGAAAATAATGATTGATCATTGGAATTTGGGATTAATTAAGGAAAATAATGATTAATCATTGGAATTTGGGATTAATTAAGGAAAATAATGATTAATCATTGGAATTTGGGATTAATTAAGGAAAATAATGATTAATCATTGGAATTTGAGATTAATTAAGGAAAATAATGATTAATCATTGGAATTTGGGATTAATTAAGGAAAATAATGATTAATCATTGGAATTTGGGATTAATTAAGGAAAAAGCTTGATCAATCATCAGAAAAATTGTGTAATCACAGGAATCTGTGAATATTGTCACCTCTGATCACAATTTACTCTCAATAACTAAAAACTCAAAATCTATCAATCTCTAACACTCCAAAATTTTAATTTTACAACTCCAAAAATTTATAATATTGGCAAAACAAAATTTTTGAAAAATTAAACTTACAATATGGATTATTAATAGTTATGGTAGTTCAACTGAAGTTTGCTTATTATTTATGAATTATAAATTTAGGGATTAATGGAATAATTTTATACTTTACGCTTTAATTAATTTTGACAAACCAAAATATGTATTTGAAATATTATAAATTTTTGGAGTTGTAAAATTAAAATTTTGGAGTGTTAGAGATTGATAGATTTTGAGTTTTTAGTTATTGAGAGTAAATTGTGATCAGAGGTGACAATATTCACAGATTCCTGTGATTACACAATTTTCTGATGATTGATCAAGCTTTTTCCTTAATTAATCCCAAATTCCAATGATTAATCATTATTTTCCTTAATTAATCCCAAATTCCAATGATTAATCATTATTTTCCTTAATTAATCCCAAAATACCAATGATTAATCGTTATTTTCCTATGATTAATCACAGACTTCCTGTGAATAATCACAGATTTCCTGTGATTAAGATTTTATTCTTAATCATCTCTGTGATTAAGATTTTATTCTTAATCATCTCTGTGATTAAGATTTTATTCTTAATCATCTCTGTGATTAAGATTTTATTCTTAATCATCTCTGTGATTAAGATTTTATTCTTAATCATCTCTGTGATTAAGATTTTATTCTTAATCATCTCTGTGATTAAGATTTTATTCTTAATCATCTCTGTGATTGAGATTTTAATCTTATTCTTAATCACAGAAAATATTCCTATGATTAAAATCTTAATCATATTCATGATTAAGATTTTGCCCATCTCTGGTAAAGATTCAATTTGTTCTCTCAAATGTAACCTTTTACTCTGATTTGGATAGGGCTCCAAACCTTTTTAATTATTTTATTGATTGTACATTTTTGTGATTTTCAGGAATGTAGGTTAAAAGGGGCACGCGTTGATTACCCAGAACTTGTCTTCTTACTTATGGGTTTCATTCCTCGACGATCATGTTTAATATTCTGTCAGGCTAAAAAACTTGTGAGAACATCTGTAAAGTTATTTGTACCATTTTGTCTGAGTAAGTCTTGAGAGTTTCATTTATCTCAATTCTGGTTTTAACCCCTGTGTTGAAATTGGTTTTCTTTCAATTATACCAGGTGTGTAACTATGAAACCGGAATTCCTTAAAAGAAAGTAAATGCTAAGTGTGCACAATTGGTACAAAACATTTTATTCAAAATACTGTCCATCGTTAGCTATACATTTCTTCCATCTCTCAGGCAATTTGTGGATTCCTTGCCAAAAAAACTGTTCCTCCTTCGAGGCGAACCAATTATGAAGCCATTGTTGTACATCATCGTAAGTAGTGAAGTGCTGCTCGGAAAGTACATGTCCCATCGATGCGAATAAATGGAAATCTGAAGGGGCTAGGTCGGGCGAATAGGCCGCATGCGGCAGAGCCTCCCAACCTAGTGCTTGGATCAGTTCTATGACCGGTTTCGACTTGTGTGAGGGTGCATTGTCGTGGAGCAACCTCACCTTGTATCGCCTATCTCCATTTTCTGGCCTTTTTTCTCGCAAAGCGTCGCTTAAATTCAACAGTTGTTGTTGATAACATTCAGCAGTAACAGTTTCACGAGGTTTGAGGAGCTCATAGTAGATCACACCCTTCTGATCCCACCAAACGCACAGCATTGTCTTCTTGCCGTAGCGATTGGGCCTAGCAGTTGACGTGGACGCTTCTCCTGGATTTACCCACGACTTTTTGCGTTTCGGATTTTCGAAATAAATCCATTTTCATCGCTGGTGACAATCTGATGAAGAAACGACTTTCTTTTCTGCCTAGCAAGCAGCATTTGACAGGTGGTTTTTCGGTTCTCCATCTGGCGTTCATTGAGTTCATGTGGAACCCATTTTCCTACCTTCTGGATCTTCCCATGGCTTTCAAACGTTTAGAAACAGCTTCTCGGGTGACATTTAATGATCTGCAAGTTGTTACTGCGTTTGAGTGTCATCTTCATCCAACAGAGCTTGAAGTTCATGGGCCTCAAACTTTTTTGGTGGTCTTCCACGTTCTTCGTTTCGACGTCAAAATTTCCATTTTAAACCTTGACCACTCGTAGCATTGTGATTTACCAAGGGCATGGTCACAGTAGGCTTCCACAAGCATTTGATGCGATTCGGAAGCAGTTTTCTTTAAGTGATAACAAAAATCAATGCTGACCGCAAATGGGTCTTTCGGGTACGAACTTCGACATGTTCCGTACAGTAAAAACTTAGCCATTACACTGAAGTTTGGGTTGTTATGGTTCATAATCCCAGTCTTATCTATAAACAACAAAGTGGCCCTGCTTGCGGGCCAATATGTTGCTACAGTTGAAGCTAGGGCTGCCTATAGCTAATTCCGGTTTCATAGTCACACTCCTGGTATGTATTTCAAAGCTCGATACTTTTTTAGAATGGATTTGGGTCTTTTGAAATACAAGGAGGATTCCAAGTTGGAACTAATTAAAGCGATGACTGAAGACAATAATGGACAAATTGATAAAATCCTTGAAAAGAGCATTAAATACGGCGTAGCTTTCCATCATTCAGGTAAATTTTCTATTTTTAAATTTGTGTTAAATTGTGTTAAATTTTAGGACTCACTTTTCTGAGAGGAAATTTTTGGAAGATAGTTTTATGGACGGGACGATTTGCTGCTTGTGTTGTACATCGACACTTGCCGCCGGTGTCAATTTACCAGCTCAAAGGGTAACCGAATTTCAAAACGACCATTAACCTTCCTCTTTTATAGGTATTATTCGAGCTCCCCTAGTAGGTAGAGATTTATATCGCTTTCCCAGTATAGACAAATGGCTGGGAGAGCTGGACGTACTGGTTTCGGTGATCACGGAGAAGTGTATACACTCTGTCCTTCAGAATTAGCTAATCAGGTAAAACTTACACATGCTTTTATTTTGTAAAAATGACTTCCTTTCAGTTTTGGGTAATGATCAGCGGCCAAATAGAGTCAATCCAAAGTCAAATAACCGTTTCCTATTTGACAGAGTTGATGATGAGCCTTCTTCATTTAAAATTGGCCAAAAACAAAAATAAAATGACTTTAATTATGAAAAAAACATTTTTATATCTCACTAAGGAGGGTGGAGAGGAATCATTTTGCGAGATGCTTCGTGCGGCTTCTTTAAAATTGTCGCCATATCTTATGAACGCAAAACCTTCATCCGGCTGTCCTTTTGTAATGACGTTATCTCATTTTGGCGAAGCATTGGCAAAAGGTTAATTTTTATTTCTTAAAAAATTTTATAACCGATTTTTAGGTAATATCGATCTTGAAAATGCTTCAGCCCTGGAGGCCGACCTCACCCAGGCATTAAATCATATAGTTCTCCTCTCCGACTTGCATCTTTGTATATAATAGCACCGGTGTCATTTTCAAATGATTTAAACATTCAGTATGAAACAATCACTTCGTTGTAAGTTTCATTGCATTCGTTTAAAATTAATTGTTTTTTAGTTCACCAAACTTTCTAAACAAGATTTGACCACTGCTACTGCAGTCGGTTTAACGGAAGGAATTTTACAAAAAATTATGAGCGGTTTAACCGTAAAGGTTTGTATCAAATATTCAAATAATACTAAATTACTTTCTTACACCTTAAGATTTGAATGAAAGTGTCTTTTTAGAATGTACCAAAGAGAGTGATTAATAAATTCCTAGTCGCACTTATTCTACAAGCTCTTATTAGGGGAATGATATTTGGATTGTTTCCGAGGTCTTTAAGTTGGAAAGAGGGTTTATCAATAGTTTAATACAATCAAGTGCTTCCTCATGTTCCTCAATCGTTCGATTTTGCCAGGTAACAAATATTTTAATCGTTTGAAAAAATTATTTTATTAACTTCCTTAAAGAAGTTATTGTGATACCCTCCACAGTTTTCATCCGATTTTCACCAATTTTCACACAAATTTCTTTAGCGTGAACAAGAAACTAACGCGGGCGATTTTTGAATTTCGAATTTCTGTTTAAAAATTCGCTGCGGCCGAACCGATTTTCACCAAATTTTCACCAATTACTCCTTATATTTTTTAAGAATTTTTGGTGCAAAAAAATTGCCACTTTTTATTATTTTTTTTTAGTAGGGAGAAATTTCATACTTCTACCATTACGAGAGGCACATCCGTAGCCAATGAGCCCATTATTTCTACCTTGACACTTACAAAAAATTTCGAAAAAAAGAACTTAAAAAATTTTTCAAAAAAACCGGAAAATTTTAGGAAAAAAACTTAGAAAATTTTTCAAAAAAACTTTTAAAAAAACGGAAAATTTTTCGTAAAAAAAACTTCCCCCTCCCTTATTCTTCCCTCCTTTATACTTCCCCCTCCTTTATACTTTCCCTCCCTTTGTTATACTTTCGTTCCCTTATACTTTCCCTCTGTTATACTTCCCCTCCCATATACTTCCCCTCCGTTACTTCCCCACCCTATATTGTTACTTCTCTTTAAGGAAGTTTTCGTTGGAAGCTCTTCAAACCAGTACTTTTTATTCTAGCCTTTAAAAAAGTATGAAAGGATCAAACTACTTTTGGAGCCATTGCCTGAGAAAATAAATTTGACCTATTCTGGTGATTTGGCACCTTTGATGCAACTTCCAGGAGTCAGAAAGGTACCCTGGGGCTTCTGCCTGTGTTGATCTCAAATGACCTTTTTCTTTCAGGGTAGAGCTAAACAACTTTATGACGCAGGATTTAAAAGTATTAAAGATATTGCCAGATCAGATGAACGAACTCTTGCCAGCAAAATATCCACCTTCGATTAAAACAAGCTTCAGAAATGATAAGCGTCGCCAAAGTAAAAGAAAATAATTATTTAAAAACTTTATAATTTTATTATCTTTAGATGGTAGCATTAGCTGAAAGTGAGGCCCTCAGAGAGGAAGCTGATTCTTTAATGGAAGCTGTGTACAGTAACGACTATTAAAACTGTCTTTGAAATTAAAAAAATATTTTAAAAACTTTATTTAGATAATTTACTTAAACATATATATTTTTATAACAAGTAACAGAGCTGAAAGTTAATTTGGAAAAATTAAAATTCTGTGGCTCAGTGAAATACAAAATAATAACTGTGATATGCTTTGCCACAGGAAGAAAAGGTACCAAGTTTTTGGGAAAACAAAAATTTTTTGTTGAGGAAGACAACTTCATTTGGAATACCCAGTATAGTTAAAAATACCAAACAAAATAAAACTAGACATATCTCATTTTTAGTTTTTAACACGTCCAGTTGGAATTGCTTTCGCTGGAAATAAGAAAAGCCATTAAAACAGCGAAAGGAAATTTTTTGACGCGACGCTGCACGTGTTAAAATAAAAACTACAAAATATTTGAACTTGGTTTTACAAAGAAAAAGAAATTGAGATCTTTTTATTCTTAAAAGTGACAAAATTGTTTAAATTTATTAAGAGACTTTTAACCTGAGTTAAGGGCAGGAAAGTGGAAGAAAGGCGAGTGAAGAGTAATTTAAAGCGGGAATGTTACAAAAAAAAAGTATAAAAATAATGTAAAATTTACATTTAAAATTTTTAAGATAAATCGAAAATGGTTTCAGTCTTTACTAAAATTTTTTATTTTACAAAAACGGAGGTTGTCCCAGAACTTGCCTCTTATTGCTAAACTTTAAAATTAAAAATAAATTATTTCAAACTCATCAAGTATCACAAATGTCGAGAAGAAAAATACTTTTTTTAAAATAATAAAATAAAACTAAAAATTTTCCAATCCTGGTTTGGTTTGGTTCTTATGACTAGCCATTAAATTTTTAGAGTGGCCGACTTTGATATTGAAGAAATTTGTTTATACATTTTAAAATATCACAATTTCAAAATTTCACAAAACATGTGAAAGTGATTAATAAAAACATATAGTGAATAACTTAAATAATAATTATGGTAAGATAAGATAAAAAGTTGAGCATAGAATGGAGTATCAAAACAAGTTAGTTTTTCCAAAAAAAGGGGCGCAGCCTACAAAAATGCTATGATAACAATTAAGTTGAGTATAATTTAAAGCTTTTTCCATTCTTATGTTCATCTTTTAAATGAAAAAGGATCTTTTTTATGAAGCACAAAACGTTTATTGATAGAAGAAAAAAAAAGGGAAGAGTGAAAAAAACGTTAGGTAGACAAAACCAGTGGTACCTAAACACAAAAAGGATTTAGAATTTGTAGGAAGTGTAAGTAGCACTCCAGCCAGTCGTGACGGCCCAAGGAGGGAATTGAAAGAAGTTTTATCAGCCTCACAGACTTTTGATTTGCTCCGTGGATGAAATGTCCGCTTAAAGCGACGTCCAACAAAGGGGAAGAACGAGGATGTGCTTGTGGAACCTATAATTGTTTTTTAAATATTGTTCAAAAGAGAACTTTTTTTACCTTCACGTCAATAGTGAAATTCCAATTTGAAGGGTTGTAGATGCACGAATAGTAGATAAAGAAAGTCTCTCTTCCTCTCCATTTTGGGCCAGGAACAAGGTTATCGTCAATCATATCAGTGGCTACAATTTTAATACCTGATGAAGGCGAAACCATCAACGTCATATGATCCGGACCTGAAACATTGGAAGTTTTATCTTTTTCTTATCATCTGCTGGTATATGTGAAGAACAAAACAACTTGGTATTTAATAACCTAAAGCTCAAGATGCAATAAATCTAGTTACGCCTCTAATAACTTAAGGAGGTATGATGGTTTTTAAGTGAGTTGCTTTGCAAATTTTTCGTTGTTAACAACGGTTTTCGGTTTTTCCCTTCAATCTCGGAAACCGTCGCTCAAAACGAAAAAATGTCCTAAGTAAAAGTTGTAGGTACTAAGATTTACTACATAAAATATTTTATTAGTTTTTTCCGTCAGAGCAATACTTTAGGAGATATGGAAGTATTTAAGTTGGTTGCTTTGCAAATTTTTCGTTGTTAACAACGGTTTTCGGTTTTCCCTTCTATCTCGGAAACCGTCGCTCAAAACGAAAAAAACGTCCTAAGTAAAAGTCGTAGCTACAAAATTTCCTACAAAAAAGACCTCATTGGTTTTTTTCAGAGCAATACTTAAGGAGATATGAGGGTTCTTAAGTGAGTTGCTTTGCAAATTTTTCGTTGTGAGCAACGGTTTTCGGTTTTTCCTTCTATCTCGGAAACCGTCGCTCAAAACGAAAAAATGTGTTAAGTAAAGTTGTAGGTACAAAGATTTCCTACAAAAATGTCTTTATTCATTATTTGCGTAAGAGCAATATTTAAGGAGTTATGAGGTTAAAACTAATAATCCTACAGAGCCTGTCTGAAAACTTAAAACCTTCATATCTCCTAAAATTGCTCTGACGGAAAAAAAATAAGATTTTATGTAGTAAATTTCCGTAGCTACAACTTTTATTTAGGACATTTTTTCGTTTTGAGCGACGGTTTCCAAGATAGAAGGGAAAAACCGAAAACCGTTGCTCACAACGAAAAATGTACAAAGCAACCAACTTAAAACCCTCATATCCCCTTAAGAAAAAAACAATAATTGTATTAAATAAATATCAAACCTAATGCGGTGAACATGAATCTTGTCAATCCGTTATCGAGGGTCTTTTTTTCTGCGAGTTTCAGCTCTGTGGTTATAAACGTTGAAGGTCGAGGGGCTACAATCCAATGAGTTTTCCTAAAAAAAAAAGAGTCATATTTCAAAAGGGACGTGGGAAGAAAAACTGACCATATCAAAGTCCAAACTGGAATCAAATATGGAAGTCCCAGTATAACTGGCTTTTACAGTCGCTGTCGATCAATTCTGCAGAACTCATCTCCGGCACAACGACTGGACCAAATGGGGGCTGTTCACGTCCAAATCGACGACCCAAAACCCAGATTCTCAGAAATTGTTTTACCGTAAAGATCTTTACTTTCAGAGGCAACATGCTGTTAAAATACAAAATCTAGTCAATGAAAAGCAAAATTTTGGAAATAATCTGCAAGATTCCATAAATGATGACATACCAATATCATATATCGCTGGGGTGTTAAGTTTGAAGGATCGGCAGAGTAAGGGAAACCCAACGGAGTGAGAAGTAAAGCCAAAAGCGAGACGACGACAATAGCACAAAGAACGTTGATCACTTTTTTAATATTGTCAATGGCAACGATTAAAGGGACCTAAGATCAAAATAAGAAATATTAACAGATAAATCAATATCGTACCATAAAGTAGAGGAGTATTATGGCTAAAGCCGACGACAAAGAAGCCATAACGATTTCAGCGTGATTCCCTGAACCCGAGCGCCCATAATCGGCACAATTATCTTATAAACGATTGCAACGACATAACATCCTTTAAAATATGGTAGAGATGCACAACAAAGTAAGACCACAGCCAATGTTCACCTGAATAAAGTTTATCAGTTTATAATCTACAAAGAATTTAATGCGTACCCTTAAACGTAGAATATGTATATTCTTTTAAAGCATTTGCGACGACCATAAACATAAGCCAAACGGCTGCGAAAAATCCAGACCTTATGTTCAGAATGAAGCAAATATCACAATACATCCTAAAACTAAGTTATATGCATCCGCATTCAGTCTTTGATTGATCCATTGAGAGCCAAGACCCTAAATAAGGAAAAATCATTATCAAATTATTTCTTAAATCGATGTATTTACCAGCTTTCGTAGTTGCCACTTTGAGAAATACGACATGACAACGATCGGGATTATGAACGAAGGCAAAATGTACAAAAAGAATATCCAAACTGGAGTTGAGTACCAGCTTAACGCTCTGTCGATGAAGTCAACACGAATGCAAGAAAAGCTGCAGTTAATATCGACAAAAACCATGTGGCAATCATTACGCCGCCACATATACTTGTGTGAATGAAATAAGTCTTTTTACGATGTCCTAAAAAAAGGTAAAAAATAATTGGATTAAAAAAACTTACCGAAGACTTGTTTGAATTGGACTGCATGAAAGTGTGAATATCAATGAGAAAAAAGTAATGACTAAATTAAACAAGGAGCTTATCTCCTGCGTCATTCGGACAATGAAAAATCCAAAAAACGTCGAAATAAACGACGGTCCCTTTTTTTTCTAAGCCTTCCGAGAAATCAAACTGCGTGAGGCTTCTGAGAATGGGAAGGATATTATCTCCAGTGTGCTGAAGGGTCCCTAAAGGTATTTGAGCAGCGTTGTCATGTTTTGTGTGGTAGACGTAACCGTTTGAAGTCCAAGCAAAATCAAGACCTAAAAATCTTATGTTTAATAGACCAACAAATAATTTAACAAACCAGGAATTCCACCGAAATCTCTGAAAATTCGGAAATCTGTATCGCCCGGTATGAGCCCACTTTGAAAGACTTCTTCTGCCAATGTGGATGCCATCGGAGATACTACGTTACTTGCATAAACCTAATAAAATGATATGTGAAACTTGTATCTCCCATTTGCTTCAACGGCTACGTACTTCAAAGAGCCAGGATTTTCTGGGCCAGCTTGAAAAAGTAACTCCTTCCCTCCTGCGCCACATGCTTCCATGTTCACAAAGCACTTGATTTCTTTCGCCCATTTATGCTGTGTGATGAACGCATGAGATCCCTGAAGAAGATTCTCTTCAGCTCCATTGAATAAAAACAGTATATTGTTCTTCAAAGGAGTTTTAGAGAGCGAGATGACACGTAGAAGTTCCAACATCACTCCACAGCTTGCAGCATCATCGCTACCACCTAAAGGAAGCAATATAATTAAACAGATGCCGTTCAACATACCTGGACTGTCGGCCACAGTATCATAGTGACAATTGACAAGGATGCTATGCGGCGAATAAACTTGGGGTCCAATTTTGACGACGATATTCTGTACATCTTTATAAACGCTCGTCATCCCGTCCAAAAAAGCAATGGAAACGAACCGCTCGCTTTTTGCTGGTCGATACTTATTCTATGGACTTTTTGAGCTTTCCGCATGATCAAGTCAATCTCTTTGTAGAAAAAGTTGACGGCAAGAACCTCGTTGGCGAAACTTCCACTGGCCTCGCTCCCAAACTGTTAGGTTCTGAATATGGTTCATCGCTCTTTCTGCTATAAACCTATCATTTTGCGGCGCTGTCTGATATACAATGGCTCAGGTAACGTCTTACACATTTGGCAAATATAAATAATGACGACAATATCGCTAGTAAAATTAGAAAAGATTTCGATCTTAAAACGAATTTCTCTTTGTTGGGAGTGTCGAGAAAAATGTTTTCCACGCCATCGACAAGTTCAGGCTTCAAGCTACCACGGTACCGAAGCAAAACAGAAGAATCCTCCATCTCTAAAAAAAATACATACAAAAATTTTCAATCGAATGTAAAATTGCGCTTTGAATACGGCAATGACAAAACTGTCTCTGAGAAGGCAAATGCTTTGTGGCTAGGGCACCCCAACTGCCAATAATATTCACAAATATGGATGGTGAATTTTAAAATTGAGAATCCGCAAAAATTTTTGGAAATTAAAAAGTGAGGAGCGTTAAACAGGTTGAAATCTACTAATAAAATTGCCGACGCAGCCATAAAAAAAATTCTTCCCTTAAATAAAAATAAACAGAAGATTCTTACCAGAATGACGATTCACGAATAAATTAAACAAAAATCGACGATTTATACGAATTGAACCTACGAAAAGCGTCTCATATTCTATTCGTAAGGTTGAAAGTAGAGAAAAAAAAAAAACAAAAGAAGTCACAAACGATTGGTTTTTGAAAGAAAAAACAAATAGAATCGCAACCAAATTTCCGAAGTTTCGATTTAAACTTGAGAACCTTTTGTTATCAGCGGTATATCATGAGTCATGTCCCTCAAATACATGAGGCTTTTGTGTCTTTCCGTTGCTAAGGACGCTTCCAAACGACGACGTCAACATTGGAGTAAATTGAAAAACATCTTGAGAAAAAATAGTCTGGAGCTGGCCCCGACGGGAACTTCCTTAAGAGAAGTATCTATATAGGAGGGGGAAGTATATGGGGGAGAAGTATACGGAGTGGGAAGTATGTGGGAGGGGAAGTATAACGGAGGGGGAAGTATAACGGAGTAGGAAGTATAATATGGGAGGGGAAGTATAACGGAGGGGAAGTATAAACGAACAGGGAAGTTAACGAGGGGAAAGTATAACAGAGGGGGAAGTATAATGGAGGGGGAAGTATAAGGGAACGAAAGTAAAGGAAGGGGATGTAGTAGGGAGGGAAAGTATAAAGGAGAATTTTCCAAGTTAGTTTTTTCGAAAAAATTTTTCGGGCTTTTTTTTTTTTTTTTTTCGAAAAATTTTCTAAGTTCTTTTTTCGAAAAATTTTTAAGTTCTTTTTTTGAAAATGTTCTAAGTTTTTTTGTCCGAAAAAAATTTTTTTTTTTTTCAAAAATTTTCAAAGTTTTTTCGAAAAATTTTCAAAGTTTTTTTCTTTTTATTTTTTTTGAAAATTTGTAAGTTCTTTTTTCGAAAAATTTTCTAAGTGTCGAGGTAGAAATAATGGGCTCTTTGCCTAGGGATGTGCCTCTCGTAAGGGTAGAAGTACGAAATTTCTCCCTACTAATAAAAATAGTAATTAAAAGTGGCAATTTTTTTGCACCAAAAACTCTTAAAAATATAAGGTAATTGGTGAAAATTTGGTGAAAATCAGATTAACGGTTCGGCCGCAGCGAATTTTTTAAAATTTCAAACAGACATATCTCCGCCATTTTTTCGAAATTCAAAAATCGCCCTCGTTACATTCTTCTTCACCGGCTAAAGAAATTTGGTGAAATTTGGTGAAAATCGGATGAAAATTGTGGCCGTAAAGTGTTCCGGAAAAAAATGCTACGGACGGCCGGAACCACAGAACAAAGTTGAGATCGGTAAAGATCAATATTCGATTTGACCCTCCGGGGTCTGGAAGACCCTCCCCAAAAACCCGACGTCGAGGGTATCGCAATAACTTTAAGGAAGTTATTTTATTTTCAAGTATGTTTAGAAAATTCCCCCAAAAAAATCCTCTTTTACACATTCTTTGAAATTCCAGGCTGTTTCCTCTCTGTAAAAACGAAAATACCCTTGGCAAATGTGGAAGAAATAATGGAAAAAATAATAACAAAAATGTATTTAATCTATCAAATGACATAAACACAATATTAACATTGGCAATTTAACATACAATTAAGTAAACATAACTTTGAACATTTACTGCAAAACTATAATAAATAGTAAAATTGGAAAATTCGTTTATGATTATTTAACAATGAAAATATTGAAAGGCGAATATCACATTCCTTCTATAAAGTTTCCACAAATCACTGAATTCAAAATTAAGTGAATTGAATCAACACAAGAGAACTACTTATATTTCAAAATAGTATTTTTGTTTTTGGTCAAAACATAAAGGATTCTTGCTCAATACTGTAATAATGATGAATTTTTTCCATTGAGCTAATATTTTGCAATAATGTTAAGATTGAAGTGCTATGTAAAAAAAAAAATAACTTATAAGGGAAAAACTTTTTCACGCCCTTTTTTTTCATACCCGACCTATAATTCTAAATATTATATTCAAATTTAAAGAACTTTAACTTTTTAACACAGAAACAACAATTATAAATTGACTGTTGATTAAAAACTATAATAAAATATACAAAGTTATAACAGGAATAGTATTAACAATAATTTGTATCTCACACAAAAGAGTCCTGGTTGCAAAGTGAGGACACACATTTAAAATTAAAAAAAGAAAAGAAAAGGTTTCGAACAAAATTTCTTTCTTTATTTTTTTTTGAAACATTTCGTGTGTGCAAAATTCATTGTGTATGTGTTGAATTTAAATCGTTTTTAAAAGTAAAAAGGTACAAAATGAACGACATGGGTGGAAAATTAGTATCAGGTGGAAATGAAAACGACAAGCAGAAAATTTGGATAGAAATATTAAATTTTTTCCAAAATGTCATGATTTGCTGAATTTAAATTTAAATAA